>JAHDVE020011511.1:0-85941 GCA_022606495.2 Halesus radiatus | reverse complement strand
AAGAGTTTTTGATTAACTGCGGAATTCCGGTGAGACATAGTAAAAAGATCCTAATAGATTGTCAAGAGATTATTTGAAAACACAAATCGATGAAATATCTTCAAGTGACCAATTAAAATACCATAAATAAGCCTTCTAAAGAAGAATCACGTTTTATAAAAAGGTACCTACCTCATTAGATAGCAATGGCCTTTTTTTGCCTCTAGTTCTTAAAGTGACATTTGAATTTGTGCCAACCGAAGAGGTGGGTCATTCCACTTATTGTAACAATTCGGTACCAATTCCGAGTATAGCCACATAGACTCGATTCCTCGGACTCGGTTTTCGTTCTTTTCGGTCGGCATAGGTTCGCCGTTCCGGAATCAAAAATCGTTCATATAACACTAATGAATAGGGACGCCTTTCATTTCTGATTCTAATTCAAAACCTTTGCCGTTCCTTGAATGTGAGTTCGAAACGACTGAATCCGGATTTCCGAACTCGGAATGAGTCCACCGCCTTCGGAATCGAATTCATTGGACTCGACCGGTCGTGCCGACTCTCCTCAATGTTGCGCTTGACGTGAATTGTCAAAAATGTCAACATCTTTATAATGTTTAATAGCTAGATATGTTTAAGGTAAATAATGACGTAATTGGTAACATATTAATATTGAGTTTTTCTCTTGTTAAAACATCGCAAATATTGACATTTTTGAGGAATGTCGCTCGCCGAATTCAGCTGACAGCTGTCATCCGAGAGAATCGGAACCGCAGTTAAGTAAGAAGGTTTTAACCCCAAGGAAAAACGTAAGGAATCTTCCTTAAAAAGAACGGGGATGGCGCCCCTGGTATTTATTTTAGTAATTAATTATGTTCTTGCTCGATTTTAGGAAAGGAAAAGCATATTTTATGGTGGGTGGTACAGTACAAGGACTTGATTAGAATTTATCTTCCTAAATGTGATTCGTCCCTCGATACAAAGCTGATTGAAGTGTGAGGCTTCGAATAATGTTAATGAAATAAGGTACCCACATGTAATTAGGATATATAGGTAATACAGGAGTGGTACTCGGGGGGATATTGAATTTAAGGATATGAAAGTCTGAAAATATGGAAGTTTTCAATTTGGACCGAAATTTCGTTGGACTTGTTATAGTTAGTTACGGAGTATAAGTTATATAAGTTAGTTAATTAAAACACAATTGCATTAATTTTTTTACGGTTCTTAATTTTCAAGTCGTATACGTATTTTTTAATTACACAATGCGCGTCGTACGAGAGAAAGAGGTAGTACAAAAACAGTGTGCAATATAGTTGTGAATGATGAATACTTGAAGCAGGTCGATGAGTTTGTATATTTGGAAAGTATGTTTACGAGAGATGAAATTGATGTCTACAAGGGAGTGTTGATACCAACCCTGATGTATGGCAGTGAGGCATGGAACTGGCAGAGGAAGGATGAAAGTAAACTGAATGGTGTAGTAATGACATCTCTGAGGCGAATGTGGGATAAAACCGTGTATGATCGTGTAAAAACTGTTGAGATTCATAAAGAATGTAAGCGTAATGAGTAAGCTTAAGAAAGGGACGCTTAGATAGATTGGGCATGTAGAGAAAATGAACGAAGAAAGGAGTGTAAGGAGAACATATGACGAGAATGTGAATGGAAGAAGAAACTGGGGACGCCCGAAGAAGACATGTCATGATCAAGTGAATCAAATACTTGAGTCGGGCCATGTCAGAAGTCGGAATAATAGAAGAGAATCTAAGAGATGTTGTATCTATATAATGCGAATGAAGTAAGAAGTGTAGGCCAATATCGAGTTGTTTTGCGGTCTGTCCTCTCTGCCTACCCTTGCGGTAAAAGAGCGTGATGGTTAGTTAGTTAGTTACTTAGGTAATGAGAAAGTTAACGTTCCAGACTGGACGATACTAATAGTATTGATATTGTGAAATAATAAATTACTGCAAATTCAATATAAGTACTCGTTTACCCATTCGCTTCTTCAATTACCTTCTGCCTCACTGTACTCTGGCAACGGGGCTCTTGTGAAGTATTTTCTTTAAATATATATATATACAGAATTCATAAATCCTTCGTACGTAAGAGCTGTTAATACCCCATGATACATGTAAAAAATAACACTCTAACATTTTATTTTATCACCGGAACCTCAGTCATTTGAAAGCATTCATTCACTTCGTTGATTCGCAATTTATTATTTAACCAGCTTCATTCCTTTGTGTACTGAGTGACGAAGCTAATCCCAGAGATTTGTAATTTTCTTTCAAACATGATGTAATATTACAAAAATAAGCATTATCCTCTTCATTAACTTGCCATTGTCAGTCGTTGCTTACTTATGTGATGATAAAAAAATATATCCATTGAAAAAAAAAAACTACACACGGATTGGTTCCACTTTGTTCTCATTCAAGCTTTGTATGGGGTGTCACAGTTTTGTGTAAAATATATCTGTGATCCTTTTGTCCCGGGTAATAGTGTAAATAGCGTTTTTTGTAAGCCACCCAGTTATTTACTGCGTCTCCATTGTCAGACTACCCCACGATTTTAGTTCAGCACCTAAAGTCAGATGCAGTCAATGTGAGGCCCGAGGCAATGCTTTATGGCAATGGGGTGTTTGGAACACGTGTGCCAGTAAAAAAATAGATTGTTAAATAATTTCACTTATTCCTTTCTACTCATTAATTCTTTTCTCAGAAGCATATTCAAAAATTGGAAACTAGTCGTCAGGGTTAAAAAAATCACATTTTGAATATTAACATAAACTTAATGGTTAAAATATTTGAATAAAAAAATATAAATTGTGCATAACTGGGGGGGAAATTTTTAAAATAATATGTCCAAATCATAAGTTAGTATAGTAGAATCATTTTAAAGATATTCTCGCTTATGTAGCGGTGTATTACTGTTTCGTAGAACTACTGCGTGGATGACAGGAGACTGCAGGCGGACGTTTAAAACTATTTAGAACTAATATGAATCACTATCGTTACGCACATTCAAACGTGTTAAAAGTGATTTTCCTCTAATGGATCTTGGAGTAGGATATACTGAAGAAACTTTGGTTTTTAAATTTTAATTTGAGTAGGTACTGCACGAGAGTTCAAACTGTCCTATACCTAATTTGGGGATTTGAGAAGTTTGAAGGAGGGGAGAGGAATGAGATGAGAAGAGGAAGATTGGGAAGTACTTACCTACCTGGCTAAGATCTGGTAAGGAGATCCACTCGAAAAGTTAAAATGTGGGTACAAAATTATACAAAAAAAAAAAAGTTCTTATTACAATTGACGGCCTTCGTGGTTGAATGGTTACGATGCTCGGCTATGAATCTGGTAGTCGTGAGTTTGAATCCCAGCGTACGCAAGTAAATTTAATTCGTTAAATTAGGTTTTTTCACACTTTTATTAATTACAAAAAATAAATAGTATATTTAAGGCAAGTTCCTGAATGGTAGATACTTTTAGTATCATTCAGCAACCAAAAGTTGCTTGAAATGGCTTTAGCCGTATTTGATGACCAAATTTGAAATGCCAGGTACTTGCCTACTGTCCTTTTCCCATCTACTTACCCTTCCACTACCATCAGAGTCATAATATTAGAATACTGATAATAAGAATAATAATAACAATAACAAAAATTAGATACTAGGTAAGTTTTTACGGTTTGTGAACAACGCCATATTTCCATGATTTACACAAAGAATATCAACAATAAGTGTTTGTAATAAATTAATTTCACGCTGCTACTGTAACAACTAAAGTCGCGGTGCATTAGGCAAAATACTCAGCCCTCTGTCAAACATTTACTATCCCTGGGGCTGGCGGGACCTTTTTTTTAACACCCCACCCCAAACACGCGTCGGTACATTTTGTTGACAATGAATCCCTGCGCTTAGAATATTCTTTGTGCAATCAGTGGTGCATTTTTTATAGGCCGAGTAAAAAAACATAAAAATGAAACCTAAACATGACGTTGCGCTTGAATATATCAAGATTTTTTAGACCTTCGAAATTCAATGATACCTATTGTAAAAGCAAAACGAAAAAATGGAAAACACAGATTTTAGGGTGAATTTTTGTTCGGGTTCTGTTATTAATATCGTATTTTTGGTGGTTCATACTTAGGTACAGTTTGTAAAAACAGAGGGCGCTGCGATCGTTTGGATGATTTTAAATGGCAACACTGAGATGGTTGTTGAATGGAAATATGATGAAAATTAAAAATTTCGCCACGATTTAAGTGAATATTTTTCACATAAATATCTAACGGCGTTCCGAAGTTAGTGGTAATTCCTCAAAAGATAGTATTCTACATGACATTCTAAGGAAATAATTTTGTTTTTAAATTTCAATATAAATCAAATTTAATAATGTTATTATTAAGTTGCATAATTTTTAGTGTTTATTATTGTGACAGCTGTTTCAGCGTTAAAGGCCATTTTCAAACTGCGGTTAACCCACATTGGGACGACTTATTTTTATGATTTTATTCTTTCCCATGCTAATTTGGAACGGTTTTTAAAATACCAATTAAACACAAATACAATTAATAGGAAATTTAATTTTTTAACACATAGCTAGATAATGGTACAGTCAAGTTTTTTTTTGCATATTTGAAATGTGGGTGGTTACATATCAAAGAAGCCATTTATTAGATGTTAAATGAAAATAAAAATAAAACTATAAGGAAGAAGCCCACATTTTAAAGATTAAAAAAAAAAACGAAGAATAATTTAAACAGGTAGGTATGTAATCTATCCCGTTCAGCTAACATGTCAGATTAGGAAGTCAAATATAATATCAAATTTTGATTAAAAAAATAATGTATCATCGGTGTTATTCGATGTTGTCATGATGAAAAAAAAACTTCTCTTTTCATTAAATTTCTAGACAATTTTTTCCTTCTTTTATTTATTTTTCTTTTTATTCTTAAAATTTTTGTCCCATATCCACAGCAACGGACACAAACGCTGTAAAGAAAACAATATACACTTTTTTATTGTTGTTTTAAGTTGTTCTAAAAAGCAGAATTTAAAAATTTTAATCTACTTTTTGCCGTTTTATATAACCGTATAGCAGAAAATAAGTTATGCATGTCTCACTCATTATCGGTGAGTTCTGGCATTATGAAATTTGCACAGATTTGTAGTCTTGAATATCTATGCCAATGCAACTATTTTAAGCTCATTTTCAATTCTGTATTATGCTATGGAGATTCGATGTAACTATGTTACATAAAAGAAACTAAAATTGAATATTGTTTGTAATGACATAAAAATTATAATATTTTTATAGCACTGTTTTAGTGAAAAATCATCTCAAGGCGCTGCACAAATATTACTTCCTAGGCTCGATCTAATTATATATGAACCCATACAGAAACACAATTATCCAGCAGGTCGCCTCAGATACATACAGTTTTATTATACAGTTTCAGCTGGGAAAAGATACGATTTTGCACGCAAAGGACACAATATTAAAAACACTACACGTTGCATGATTTGAAATTACGATCTTAACCACGTTCTGTAATAATAATATCATTTAAATGACTTGTAGAACGCCGTTTATGTGAAAAATCACCTCTATGGCGCTGTTCAAATATATGCTTTCCAATGCTCTATCTCATCACTAACTATGGACAATCTGTTATTACTACTTATAGCTAACAAATTGCATTCGCCAGTTCATCTATAATACAAGAACGGGTAGTAAAAATGATCTGTAATGTCAAATGTTAAATTAGGCCCATTTGAGTAATTTTATTTAAAGAGTTTTGATCACTATGTACTTCTGTTACTTCAATTTCTTACTGCGCTAACTAAAACTCTAGAAATTAATACAATGTCTAGAAATCATTAAATAGATAATGCCCAAGAAATACAAAAAAAACCTTTAAAGTAACCCCAGTAAAAAAAAATTGATGTAGAAACTAGGGTAGTTGGTAATTATTATTTAAAAAAAAATAACGACACGGAAACTATTTTTTTCATACTCCCTTTAAAGAAGCAACGGTTTTCGCATTTTGCTGAAAAAACACAAGCACACCTTTTTAGTTAACTGACTATCATACTATGCAATGCGTTATGGTGCTCCAATTTCATAATACATTGTTATGAAAAACACACTTCTGTCATGTTCGTATTTTTAGCGGCATTCTTACAGAAGACGCGTAACACGCAGTATAGTTTAGGTCATGCCACATTTGGCAGCTCTTTAACCTTTTAGAAAGGGCGGTCGCTGATCTTAAGGAATTCAGGGTAATAAACATTTTAAGGGCGTGTGTATTTAGCAATCTGGGATATATATTATTGTTTGCTTAGGGAGACGACAACACGGGGTCGGATAGCTAGAAGGGCCCGACATCTGTTCCACGTGTGATTTATCCTACGGATAAAGGTACCAGACAGCGAGTTTGGTACAGGATATGACCAATATGTTGTAATGCGGCGTTAAATTTCACCTCCTTCCGAAAATATTTGCGAGATTTATGTCTCAATTTGTGTTGGGATAGCTGCCTTGTTGTTTGTCCAGCGATTTTATAATCTGAACATCTGGTCAGGAGTCAGGATTTGGAATTCAGAATTGGTAATGTCAACATCTGGCCTCGGGTCAATGGTGATTTTTTAACGGTTTTGGATATACTGTTCCAATAGCGGGAGAGTGAATTCGCTAGTATGTAGGTAGGTATATAATAATAATAATAATTGGATGATTTGTATAGCGCCGTTTTTGTGAAAAATCACCCCAAGGGCGCTGTACAAATATTTTTTTAACTAATTACGTACAAACGGATACAGAGAAAACATACTTATCTGGCAGGTAGCTTCAGATCAACACAGTTTTATTAGAAATTTTAAGTACAGAGATGGTGTTTTTGCAGTTGCTATTTTATCCCCTTTTTCTATTGATATTAACATTTATTACTAGATTGGTGGCACAAGAAGAGTTGGTATTTATTTGAAATATTTATAATTTTTAGGAAAATATTTATAAAATGATCTTAAAAAGCTTAAGAAGCTTTTAAAAGATATTAACACATTTTATTTATTTTTACACTTTTAATTATTTACAATGTTGCGGGCTGTGGACGCATTTGTGCAACGATGCGTGAATTTTTAAACTTTTTCTATTTGATGACTTTAGGTAAGTACTAACCGGCTAACCTAGCTAAGCAATTTACGGGTGCATTTCTTCAATTTATGTATACGAATGTCCGAAAAGACGAGTTTTAAGCGTAGTTCTGAATTCTGTCGAGTAACATGCATTTTTTTCTCTTTGTACATAATTAGATAATGAATGGGAAGTAATATTTGTTCAGCGCCCTTGAGGTGATTTTTCACAAACACGGCGCTATACAAATTATCCAATTATTATTATTAATATTATTAAAATTACTGAGCCGTTACTATCCGACATCGCCCGACATTACAACACCCTTTTATTCTGTACCTACATAATTAACAGACACTTTTAAAATAATAAAAAAATACTAGATCCCATAAACTCGTAGCGGAATTGACGTTGAGAGCTGAAAAGGGTTTGGCTGATCTCGAAAATATGGACAGAAAAGGTGTGCAAATTTCATTAAGTCAGAAACACAGCTCGAAAGTTTCTGCTGATACAGCCAGTGAGATTACAGCATCCCCAAAGGTATATTGTAAGGCTTAGGATATTAGGGAGGGGAAAGAGATGTGGTACAGGAAGATAGGAAAGTCCCCGACTATTCAGATATGGTAAACAAACATGGCTCAAGCCATTTCAAGCAACGTTGCGATTCCGAATGGTTGTCTTTCGCTAGGGTCACCAGTGCGATAGTGAGAGTGTCTTCATTATTTTATATGAAATAACACGATTTAAAACCCGCGACCTCCAGATTCGCAGCCGAGAACCTTACCCCTCGACTACGGGTTCCGTAGATATTACAAAACATCCAAACAACAAAATAAAATGAACTATGCTATGAATGAATTCAGTAAATATTTTGTATTAAATTATCTTGCTGATTGTTATCTTGTAAACAGTTAATAAGTAGGCAAGTTTAATAAAAAATCAATATCAAGGAAGCTCTTTTCGCTTAAAATGCTGGTTAAATTAATTTGTTAATCGAATTCCTCGAATCTGCGAGTTATTTCGGCCCAAGGCAGAAATATCTTGTAGAACAACAATTTTCAATTTGATCATCAAAAATTAATATCGACTTAAACTTCAACGGTATTTGCCCGGGGCTCCAAAATCTAATTTCGTCATACTAATCTAAGGTTATTAAATTGCTTTGATACATTTTGACCTCATAATGTAAATAATAATAATTTGAGAGAAAGATGACAACATATTGGTTATCTGGCTAATTGAATGTTACCAATTATTTATTGCTTCCACAATATTAAAGATAACCCTTTCATGTGTTTACATTTTATTAATTAGATGTTTGATAATGGTGACATGTCAATTTAATAACTGCAGCATCAAAACAGTCTATATTATATATTAATAATTCCGATAGTGTATGAAAATATAAAAGAAAACATGAAACAATAGGTATTAATGATTTAAAGAAAGTACATAACTGATTAGTAATCTCTGATTAGAAAAGAGATTACGTGGTGCAATGGTAAGCACGACCACCTGGCAAGCTGAAGATTTTTATTGAAGTTCCGGGGACCGATTTCGGCTCTTTTTAAGGACACGACATTGTACTCATCCCTGAGGTTAAAGACTTTTTGCTTAGCTGCCGTTCCAGTTCTCTCGGATGACAGCTGTCATTCTGCGAATGAATGACATTCACAAAACGAAAAGCGTCAATTAAGACGTACAATACTAATTGATAGAATGATTTTAGTATCTGTTTCAAAATAAAGAACCAAGGGCGGTTCATCATATATGAAGAAAATGATGAAAAAAAGGTCAATGTTTGCTAATTTTACGTATTTGTTTAGGAAAAAAATATTCATTAGGAATGATAATTTCGAAAGCTATGTAAAATGGGCTTTCCAAGTGTCATTCCCTTCCCGTACCCCTTTTCGTTCTGGACGACACCAGGGAAAGTTTTTTTGTGTGTGATCGAACTACAGTAAGTTATTCGTCGCATAATACTGACTATATTGACTACATTGCATTGCACAACCCCCGCATGTAGCCCGGAATAAAATGATTGGTATTAGTAAATGAACCGATTTAACGTAAAGTACCTATGACAAAAGCCTGAGATGTCAAATAAAGTGTGTTACACGTATAAAGTAAGTAATAAGTTCAATTTTAAGTTTGTGTGGTGTAACTATAATTTTTAAATCACAAACTCCTTTAAAAATGTGTTGTCATTGACATGGAATCGGAACAGCATTTAAAGGACAATGTCTTATCCTTAAAAAGAACTGGAATCGGGTCCCTGGTGACACTCAAAACCCTTTCTTCTTTTCTGTGAGTGTTTTATATTTAAGTGTTTAAATAATAAAAAAATAAACTAAATAAGTCATTAAAAAAAATTACGTAAACATCTCGATCTGTGTTTATAGCTTAATGATATTTGCATGGTTTTTTCTATTAATTTTAGGATCTTTACTTGATCGAAGAAAAATACATTTTAAATTACTAACCTATCTAATAAATTTAGTTGAATGATCACAGGTTGAATATTTAATACATTCACTACAAAAAGTTTTAATTTTTGTAGGCATTCCACGTAATATTTCAACTACGCGTATTCAGGCCAGATTTGGGGTGAGGACATCAGTGAACTCAGCCATGTAATATTGTCGCCAACCGTGAATATAATACGTCATCTCCTTTACTGGAATATGTTCAGTCTCCATCCCGTTAAACGCTAACTGTTTAATATTGTTATTATAATATTCTCTTACTCCATTTAGGTGGCGAGTACACGCCCACGTGTGGAACACATGCGTGGAGGATTCACAAACGTGTGGAACTTCTATATTATGTTCATGTGATGATAAAACAGCATCGCTGTGTAAATAATAACGCTTAGTCGAACAAGCTTTTTAATGGATGTTACTGTGGGGGAGCTTTAGATTTTAATGCGTTTTAAAAAAGCTCATATTTTAAATTTGGCCAAAAAACCTTTTCAGGAAGGATATAAATACTTGCTGCAAAGCGTTGGCGTGCTGTCTGTGTTATCAGAGTACTTTATTTCTATCCTTGATACACTTTAAGGGGAGTTATTATTATCCCTTATTTATAAGTTTTAAGGAGGACATTATGAGACTTTCTTTTTTGAAGACAACTTGTAGGTACTGTTAGTAGATTGTTACCAAGAACACAGGAGTCTCCGAGGAAAATAATTTCGCTCAAGGCCTATAGAGGATAGGAAGGAGTGAACTCGGGTCTTACAGAGATCCATGTTGTAGGAGGGAGGAAACACAGTGGCCGTCAGATCACTCCACCGCCGAGCTGTTGCTAACAGGAACGATTCATAGAAGCGACCCGTTCTCATGTGATAAATGTCAACCGTGTGCAAATGTCGGGCGCGCGTTTGGCGTGTTTATGAGAACAATAATAAAAAAAAGCATTCTTAAAAATAATAATAGTATTCGATACATACCCAAATACAATAGATTTGAAGAAAACAGTCAAATAAAAAAAGACAAGAAAAAATAAGGTAATGCGTAATGAATATTTGGGCGTTATTGATCGTTAGTGCATATTTGGGCCTTTTAGTTGTCATTGCGTATTTGAGTATTTTTTGTCGTAACATATTTCTGCCAATGTATCTATTAAAATATGATTTAATAAAAAAAAAAAAATAATTGGTCGATATTTTGTCATTTTTGATGAAATTGGCAATATTTTGACACCCATTTGGAAATTAAAAACAAAAAACAGATTTGTCCTATGGATGACCGTGTGTGGATATCACTGTGAAACCTCCCCCCCCCCCCACCCCTTAACCACATTTCTTTTTTGAGTAGTTGGTTCTTTATCGTCAGATTTAAAACCCTCCAAAAATTTTCGGAGAACTGTCTACTTATCAATGAAAGTATTAGAGTAGTTTGGAGGAATGAAAGCGACTGTTTTCCAAGCACCCACTTATGATTATTTACCGTTGTAGCTTATTTATTTACGTCACGACCTAAGAGCCGACCCTTGCACCTAAGAAGTGAAACAACTAACTGCATACATACAACACATATACACCCCAGACAAGGCATGACACTTATTATAAATATCTCATTATGTAGTTACTTTTAATAAGTAGATCGAAGATAACCAAAATAATTTCAGGTTAGAGCCCTCTTATTTTAACCCCCCATTTCGACCCAAAGGATAACAAATTAATGTTTCTTGAGATTCTTATCATATTGACTAATCCATCAGTAAGCAGCGGGCTTGACAATACACATTCTGAAAGCTAATGTAATCTAGAGAGAGGTAAGGTGTGGCCGTGTGGTACCTCCGGGTCACACATCGCGAGGGGCACTTAAAAAAACGTCAAAAATATGGTTATGTAAATAGGGGTTAATGGAATTCATTTTTTGTAAATATGGAGTGGGTAAAACTGGCTCGGGGTAGAGTGGTGTAATGTTGAGTGTTTGTTGGCTAGTGTAAACATCGCATTCGTATGTTTTGTGTTGGAATTTGAAAGGATTTCATTCATCCGAAAAATATCTGGGATTTTGTAAGTGACAAGTATCAATATTATCATAAGTGGATATAACGAGGTCGGGTAAATTTTGTTCACCCTCGCGAGCTTTTTGAACAAACTAAGGACTTCGTACAAACAATGTTGTATTATTTTACTACGGTAGTATAACACAATGTTGTCCGTTAAATAACAAGTGTTAAGTCTTTTTTAATTGATGGAATTTTTAATAAACTTTCGTTATCATGTATAACGTCTATCGGATAGGTCACATCAACAAACGTAAAATTTAGATATAATTTTATATAGAGCTGTGTACGTGAAATAACACCGCTGTATAGATTGTTTTTTAAAAGCTGTTAAATAACTTAAAAGCACAGTAAAACAAAAACAACGTTTGAACATTTCTGAACGTTTTTCTGACGTCGTACAGTTCTTACAATAAGTAGAGATAGCCATACTGCAGTGGTAAGTAAAAACACAGTAATTAACAAAAATTAACAAAAAAATAGTTGAATTTGGAAGGTTATTAAGGATCGAATTTCGTATATTTTATATACGTAAGACATAATTTAATATTACTTGTTTTTAGTATTAAAAAAGGTGATTGTTTTTGATGTTATTACAATTTGGTAAGTAAAAACCCAGTTTCTCCGTTTTTGTAAGTAAAAACACAGTTCCTAGATTGAAGTTACTGCGTTTATACTTACACTTGTGAACATGCTATGTTTATATCTAACATCTGAAATACGTTCTTTTGCCGCACTGTTTTTCACTTTATGGTAGTGTCCCTTAACGTAGATTTTTGTTTGTACTCGTATTTTATAAAATAAAGATGAAAACAGGTAAATTCCTTTTTATTGAATAAATCAAATTTAATAATTTTATTATTAAGTTCTGCAAGTATTTTAGTTTAAGTAAGAGTACTTGCAGAATTTGATTTAAAAAAATATTTTTAATTTTGTATTTTAATACCTACTATTATTATTTAAAATTTCTTCGAACGATTGTTTTTCACTTTATGGTGTCATTATTAATAAACTAATTAAATAATATACTTTGTAATATTTTAATCATTGAAGAAGATAATATTAACACATCCCAAAATGAACCATGAAACCGAAAAAATAACAGAAATTAAAAAGATTTTAGTAAATTGAACTGGTCTTATTAGCTAAGTTGGTTAAGCGGTTACCCCGGATAGGTAGAGGTCCTGGGTTCGAGTATTACAACTAGGTTTACAAACTTGAATAAGTTATAAAAAAATAAATTGTATATACTTTGTATTCACCACTTTATAAATATAAAGATATCTACATGTTTCGAAAGCGATGCTTTCTTCATCAGGAGTAATAGTAAAAATAATCATGTCAAGTATAGACAAATGATAAAAATTAGAACACAGTAGGCAAATTATAAACCTAAACCAAAATTTAATAAAGTAGTTAAGTAATTAATAAAAAATGTTAATTAATCGATTATTAATAAAGTAGTTGTGCTAGGTAGTTATTATTAATTATATACAGTTATTATTCTAATTAAAATATATATATGGTTATTATTATTTATGGATAGCCTTTATTAATTACGTTTAGTTATTATTAATTATGTATAGTTATTATTAATTTTGTATAGTAATTATTAATTAAGTATGGTGATTAGTTTGATTTTTCTGTCTTTTTACTGAGATATTTTGTTTGGCATGATTGCAGGTACCTACCCTGAAAAGTACATAGTTTATTAGATCACTGGCATAGTTCAAAACAATAGGCAATCATAAAAATAAAACAAGTACCTAATTATCTTTCTCACGTCTGTCCTGCAATATCAACTTATTCACCCAGTTCCAGAAATTATTCGAATCATGCATTCGATTCCCTTGACTGTGCTATTTATTTCAGAGATGTTCACGACTTATTTTTTCGGATTATTACAAGAAGTTAACATATGTTATTTTTGTTCCAGGTGTGAAGTCAAGGAAGACCTTTGTCGACGTGTCAAGTGTTAAGAGATTTTTTCTTTCCGTATCCTAAATGTGTTAAAAGTGAAATTCCATCAGCAGAAATAGTCCATTCAGCTCGGAATAAAATAGGATAGAATTGAATATGAGGTGATTTGGAGGCAGAGAAGCCACGTGGTGTGAGTGCGAGCGAAGGAGATGGCGAACCACCGGGAAGTGCTGCTCGCACTTACTGTCATCATACTGCAGACCGGTTATGGTGAGTTTTCAATCTAGAAGAAGGTCTAATGTACTTTAAATTGAAAATCGTTTTCTCTTTTTTACACTCATTTAAAAAATAATAATTCGTTTCAATTTTAAACGAACTCCTTTAGGTAAAATCCCTTGTCATACTACAAAACCAATTTAATAAGAGACAATCTGAACCCGACTTTTAAAGAGAGAAGAAAGTTTTTAATTTGATTACAAAATTTAATCCCGGCTTAAGTCTCGTAAAGAAGAAAGTCATTTGAGTTGATGTATTTAGAATAATGTAAAGTGACTTAACCCCTGAAACGGTTTAACCCGCTTAACCTTTGGTTCAGTTGAATTGAACCGAGTTTTAGTTGGTTGTCTCAACTGTCAATTGTACTTAGCGCAGTAATGTATACGGGTTCAAGTCCCATTCTTGGCTTCTTCCCCCTTCCTCCCCCATTCCCGCTTATCTCTTACGCTGGTTTTGTATTCAGAAGTAAACTTTTACGTTCTATTGTTTGAAGACATTACTTTCCGGGGAACGGGGAGATTAACTTGCCAGATCTGAGGATCGGGAATAGAAAAGATACTTTTCGTGTCAAAGCTTTGTTTGACATTTTAATTCACCTACTAACTAAGCATTAATAAATAAGACAAACATTTAAAAAAATATATATCTTTTGAAGTTCTACCTTTCATGCACGTTTTTTCCGTTTTTCGACAAATTCCTAGGTACACAATAGAATTTTAAAAATACCCCTGCTGTAAACACGCCAAACGCGCGCCTAAAATTTGTTATATGACAACGGGTCGTTTCTACGACTCGTTCGCGAGTTCAACAGCTCGGGTGTGGAATGAGGTTTACTCCTTCCTTTTCTCAAAACAACACTCCACACGGCATCCCCAAAGATGACATAGGCCGTGAAGGAAGCCCCAGGGCCTCCAGGGCCTCAGGACCAATCATTAACTAGTATTTTTCCAAAATAACGACAACTCGCGATCGTACATGGATTTAAAGCTCAGTTTCCTCATTTTTCATAGATTACCAAATTATTAACAATGGGGGAGACTGTGTCTATTTCCATCTCTTTATGGCACTCCCTGCTGCCTGGAACCCGAGGGGAAATGTCCCCTTACTTCCCCTGAGTTAGCTAATGGATTTCCAATCAATTTAAACGATATTCAAACATTATTTTTGAGGAAGGTACTTACGCTACGTTGAATTCGAAGGAGCTAGCTAGTATTTGAAATGTGGGAAGGCTATTTAATACTAGACATGTAGAGAAACATAAAGGGGCCGCAAAAAAAACAGTTTCATTTACTATTAGTTGTCACATATCTGTTTCATTTATTCTTCTTTTTTAGACAATCTTATCAATATCCTTCCGGTGTTTCATCCCTTTTTAATAATGTAAAATCTAATTATTGCATACAGCCGGTAAAAATGAACGAAAAAAAATGTTTGGAATAATTACATTTTCGACATTCCGATATAGCCAGAGTGATAGATACTCTTAGTATCGCCCTGTTGTAATACTGCCATACATAATCAAAACATTGCTTGAATTGGTTTTAGCCGTGTTTGATTAGATGAGACCAGATCTGAATAGTCAGGCACTTTTCTACCTTCCTCTTCCCTATCTCCTTCCCCTCCACACTCAAATCAGCCTCACTAAATACCGCATTTGGGGATGCCATAGTCCCATTGGCTCCGGACAGTCGAAGGCAGTTGGTACTCTTGTGCGGTATTCACATTAACGAAGCTTAGACAAGATCAACATAGATTAGATTTACCGAGATTAAACGATGCGACTCGCCCCTTCAGAAATGTTCAGAATATTTGATACTTATTTATAATACTCACGCTACACTCAAAAACTGCATTATTTCGAGATAAAAATTTTGGTAGGTACTAGACATGGGCCAAATTGAACGAATTAATAAAATGAATAAATTCAGTCTGATGACATACTCGTTTTAATTCTCAATTTGACAGGGAATTATTTCTTGATTCTTTAGGCCTTGCATCCGTTTTTCTAACGCGCGGCACAATAATTACGGCGCGGATACCAATGAGCGTTGCCGCAGGTATTGTCGTATTGTACAGGACTCCGTTTAACGTACAGTATCCTGCGCCGTAATTCGTAAAAATCCATAGTTTGCCTGAAGCCCGCATATTTTTTCCAGCATGCAAACCGCGGAATGTCACACAATCAGAAATTCTGAGTTCATCCGTATTCCCAATCACAGTCTATATTCCACAATTCAATGAATTAAGAAATGTATTCCGTATTTAGTTGTGATGTCGTTATCACTACGACTTTATTCTGTCGATATGGAGTTTTTAAAAATAAAGTTATGAAGTTGCGAATTCTTGCTTGTCATTAGGGTTCCGTAATTGATTTGCCATCGAAAGTAACTAGCGAAGTCTCAAAATAAAGAAACATTAATTTAAATATTTTATTTCATTCCAAACGTTTATTTTTTGAAAATGCATCTAAATCATAAAGTTCGTAAGTAGGTACAATATTATACCCAAAAAAAATCTCCTTTTGAATATGCAATCTGTGGCTAACCAGAGTGTTATATCTATCTGCTAACCTAAATAAAACATGACGGGTTCAATGTTTTTCATACTAATTTTAAAACGTTTTAGCAACAGTTTTGCATATTGGATTTCATTCAAACGACTTTCTAAATCTTCCCGGCACTAATATACACAAACTGTGCTATTTTCAGCGAAACCGGTTAAGTAATTTTCGAGAAAATAGAGGACAAATAAACAAACAAACTTACAATGATTTTTATATACTCGTGTATAGATTCACACACTATTATTGCTGAAACACTAGAATCCTCCGATATACCATTTCTATAAGAGCCTAGTCTAAAACATTGGTAGTCCAGTAAAGAGCAAATTAAAACTTTTAATCCAAACCCTTCCATTCAACAATTTTGTAAATGTGATTTCCGGACTATCAGCTTTAAGGCACAGAAATATTGTCATTAGCACGTTATTAATTGAATTCACATTAGTTTTGAAAGGACGCGGATGGCTGTAAACAGGCGGGTGACCAGAAATTGTCGCTACATCAATGCTGTAATCTATTTAAACTAATAACTCCAGCCCCTACACCTCATGTACATGCCGATGAAAGGGATATTGCGTGTAGCAGTTGTTGTGTAATATTAGTGGCGTTTACGTTTTCCCCATCAATCAAGATGCTATCAGAGGCTTGTGAACTGATGTAAAACACATCAAATTCATGTTTGTGTGCACCTTAAGTTATCATAAAAATGTGGGCTTTCGTACGATTTGATAAAATACTCGTATACCTGTATTTTTTCAAAAAACTTTTTCTACAGTCGTATTGTAATCAGCAATTCTCTATCGGTATATAACTACCGGAATAAAGCCTTTGTAAACTTGTTCCGCCAAACTTGCCTCTGAGCATTTTTGACGTAATATCTACAACCTTGCCATTTTTTTTCTTTTATACGTGAAATCATTATAAGCATTTATTATTCAGCAAATATTTTTGTTAGGTTTATCACCCTTAACAAAGGTTTGAATACAAATTGAGCGACGAAAAGACAGATTTGGTTTGCAATTGACCGATGTTATAGAAGTATTTTAAGACAAAGAAACGACTCCTAGAGGTGAAATGTTGATGCAATGGGATTCCAACCAGCGAAGGAAAAAGGAATTATAATTGGACCAAAAAAACTCATTCGTTGTTTTCAGACGAACTGAGAGCACTCAAAGACACCTGAATTGACGAGAAACAACCAGGTAATTCAACAATTCCCCGTAGTCGGAGATGATAGATCGTCAAAAAACTCTGTCATTGCACGCACTCCTCGCAAGATCGACATTCATAATTCGTATACACTTTTCGATTATTGAAAATCTTGAAATGATTTTCGAATGAACTCCACGAGGTCCTGATATTTATTCCTGAAACGTTAGGAAAAGACATGGCATTATCGAGGGGGTTAATACTTGAGTTTAATCATGTCAACAGAATGTAAATGGAGCAGTGAACGGTCAGTGGCTGAGTTGGCATCGTGTCTGGTTCTCACTCGTGAGTTCAATTCCTTGGCTGGCTAAGTTCTCCATTACAACACAAGCAACATCTTCCGTTTATTGTGACGGTATCAGAATATTTTCAAATATTGTTAGGTTATTCGTAACCCGGGAATGTTTGTCTTTCTATAATAAAAAAAATGTTTGGCACAATAAAGAGTTGGTTGACATTTCATACTTTCTTTCTATCCCCGCGGAGAAACACCGTGTGTACTTAATCATTGTTCCCAAGGTTGTGAATTTGTACAATTGAATTAATCAGAGCCTCCCCAGTCCTCGTATCTAAAATGAACGCAATTTTTCAAACTCGATTATCAGCGACATTAAATTGATTATAATTAATAATACTTATATATATTCAGATATATTCATTTTGCACGTGAAAATTAATTGAGTAAGTCACGCAAGGCTGAAAGCATTTCCTAAATGTGCTCACTTATACGAGCGTAAAAAAAATTCTTTCCAAATACTCAATGGGGGAGAGGGGGGCGAGATGTCGCCAGGTGTCGCCATGCTACGGCTTCCCCAACTTTTGTTGGGGAAGCTTGTAAGACGAAATATGGAACATTGAAATATTTGAATGCGTATCGTAATCGAAGAATTATACGTATAAATCTTAGCATTTTTGTTTGCCAAACGAGCTTGTGGCAAGACTAGACTTTCGCACTCACCTACTAGTTTTAGAAGCGGTAATCGCCCGTGATTCATCTTTTCAAAATAATACCATAATTTCAAATGTATTTTCACTAATTAGTTTTTCTTATACAGCCCATGATTCAAATGTACGAGTCTTAAAGAATTCTGCTAATCTATCTGCTAGTTCTTTATTTCGTCCTGAAAAATTGGAAAACTACCTAGTCAATTAAAACGTGTTTTAGTTTCTACACGGAGATTTTAGCACTACTTTTTCTAAGTCTGCGTCTTATTGATCAATCAAAAAATATCGAATAAACAATTTTAACTGTAAGCAGTCGGCACCCAAAAAAACACACTTTGCAGATTGCTAATTCAAGAAATAGTGCAAATGATTTATATGTACATTCTATACTGGTAATTAGGAAAACTTATAAGGTTTCAAACGACGATAGTCCCCAAACTTCAATTAAATTGTATATGAAACGTTGAAAATTGGTTTCACTTGTTTTCGAACGGCATCTATTTTCAGACATTTTGAGATGTCCATGTAAAGTTTACAGATTAATCATTTGTGGTATTGCTTAAGTTAGCAACCCGCAAATTGATATTTAGGGCCATTTTTAAGTTCTGGTTCTATTATTACTACTACATATTTCAATATGTGTGTCCTTACATACTCGTACTTACTTCCACAGACCTTTATAAAAAGTGTGATTCATAATATAATTATATTCTAACAATTAGACAAAGGAAATACGCATTCTATAAGAAAAACTTAACATAGAAATTATAAAATTATGAACAAAATTAAGTTTTATATTTCTACAAAGCAAATTGAAATTCAAACAATTTCATGAAATATTTAGAATAAAGGATTAGTAAAACGTTAGTCTGGGACTAAGCTTGCTCGCTTACTGTAAGTAATGATAGCTGCTGGTTCGTTCCGCTAAAACGCCCCAACTCTATTTGGTGCCATGGTTACCTGGCGCCTGCCACATTATGCCTGGTATAATAGTAGGCAAGTTCAGTAACTACCCGGGGACCGAATACCAGGTAGCTACTAGCTACCCCCGAAGAAATGGCAGGAACTCGGACAGGGAGATATTTCACCGAAATAGGGTGAACGCGTTCTCCCAACTTTCCCGCGTTTAAATGGCGGCGTTATCCTAATATCAGGGGCTCAAGAGATTGGACGTGTCAAAGATTTAACTGCTGACGATAAAAATGCACCCGTTGAATGTCGCTTTGTATAATAAAGAGAATCGCTCTTGCGGAAGATATTTTTCCAAATTTAGCAGGACCTTTTATGTCATGGATGCGCAACACGCACAAGTTCAGAAGATGATCGAATAGAAGAAAATAATTATAATAATAAATGTTTATTTCGGTATGTGGGGAGGTTAGTGCAGTCCCACACATTCCATAAAAAGTGTACATAAAATAATTATAAAAATATACAAAAGTTTATAAAAATAATAATATGATAGTAGGTGAATGATACACGACAAATAAAACTTAAATTGAAAAAAAAAATAAGTACATGAAAGTAAAGCCTTGAAGGTGCTGCGGCATTGTGAGGGGCCAATATCTTTCTCCAGTATGCGTCGATGCTGGAGGCTGGACTGAGGCGGGCCTCCATGATGATCATATTCCCGGAGCTGTTTATTCGTTCCCTCATAACAGCCACCCTGGACCTTCTAAGGGCTACAAAACCGAAAACTCGCCTCTTCGTACACATACTGGAAGCGCTGCAGTATCTGGGGAGGCCAAACATTATCACGAAGGCTTTATTGTACTGTACACGAAGTATTTCCATACTGCTCCTGTTATAGTTTGCAATAACATTAACAACTATAATATTTCCATTCATCATCTAGTACAAAGCATTCGCTTACGTACAATATCGATTGCCATGACAATTTTTTACTGTGTAGCTTTAGATTTTGGTAGATTAGAATCAATTTTTTTTTAAATTTTAAATTGAGGTTAGTTTTATTCGTTGTCGAAAATTAATATTTTTTCGTTCGATGACTGATATATGTGGCAAAAAGGTAACATGATTTTGCTCTGGGCCATAACTTGATATTTACGGCAGATAATTTCAGTATCCCCCTGGTGAAAGATAACCATTCAGATTCGAAACGTTGCTTTAAATGGTTTAAGCCGTATTTGGTGACCAGATCTGAATAGCCAGGTACTTTCCCTTCCTCGTCCCTGCCTCCTTCCCCTCCCCACTACCTTCAGCCTCATAACATGCCGTAATCGATTATTTTTCCACAGACTGTTAAGGGCCAGCATTCCAAAATGGTCCTCAAGATCACATATAAGGTTGTTAACTAAAGCAATACCACAAATAATTTTCCCGTAAAATCTATACGGGTAGTTGGGGCAATGTATAAGGTTCCAAAAGACAAAAATCCCCAAACTCTAATTTTCAAACTCTACGAAATACATTCCAAAATGTCTGAAAATAGGATACAATTTGAAAACCAGCGAAAAAAATTTGAACGTTTTACCTGAAATTCCAGTATGTATTTCATATAGAATTTAAATGTTTACAGTTTGAGAACTTATACATTATGTATGCAATTAAGGGATAAATCATTCGTAGTATGTCCTGATTTAGCAACCTGCAAAGTGTGTACTTTTGGGTGTTGACAGTTAAAATGATTTAACGGTTTTTTAATCGAGATTGTTGGGTTTGTTTTTCGACCTTCTTGAAACAAATCGTGTCTCCTCCATTCACGTCCACCCTGATGACTGATGACGGACACCTAAACATTTCTAAAACGTTACAATAAGAATGAAAGGGATGTGCAATCCAACGTTCTAAAAGCCAAATAAATTTGAACGTACATTTGCGCTGCGTTCCAAGATTCTTTCGATATCCACTTTGTAAAAGACCCCATTCAGTACCAAAACGCTGCTTGAATTGGCTATAGCCATTTTTTAGTATCAAGATTTGAATAAACAGGTAGTTACCCCCTTTCTCTTCCCCCCTCCAATCATTTCCTCAATTGTAGGTTTCGTATTTCCTCTGGCTCCGTGTGTGATAATCATATAAAAAAAAGCTATGCACTGTGAACGCAAACCTCTCATACCGCCGTAAAAAAACAACTAAAAAACTTGTAATAAAAACCGACCTACGAGTACGTTAAGTCATTAAACATGTAATTTTTTCAAACGCTCATATCGAAACCTCAGGTCATAGTACTTTGCATTTAATAAAGGTATCGTGCGGGGTTCGGAGCACATGCCAAAAACAACAACACTGTGTGAATTACATCCCGCCATTCGATGCATTTTTGCTGTGCAACTAAACGTAGCATTTCACGAAGAATAATAATACAATAATGTACAGTGTACACCCTACGGTTTGAATGTAGATCCGTGTTTCTCAATCTGAAATTGTGGATTTATCAATTTTGCCCCCTATGTGCGCTGGAGAGATACAGGAGGAATGGTGGGGCAATAAGAATGCACTGATATGGTGGCCAGAGACATTGTTCATCATATTCACCACCTTAGGAATCATTAATAATAATAATAATAGTTGGATGACTTGTATAGCGCCGTTTTTGTGAGAAATCACATTACCTATGAATGGTTCACACATGTTATACCATAATATCCAAGGCAATGCACAATGTGTATATCTTCGGCTTATTTAATAAGTTTTTTTACTTATTTAAAGTAAATCAAATTAAATAATATTATTAGTTCGGCACATATTTTAGTTTTTATTATTTTGACAGCTGTTTCGGCGTTCAAGGCCATTTTCAAACCCTGGTTAGGCCACATTGCGATGACCTACTTATATGATTTGATTTTACTCGAAACCAATTTTAATTTGGAAGGTGTCCCAAATGATTTATTACCGGTAAAAGCCATTTAATTAGAACATAATTAAAAATTCTCTATTCTGTGAGGTACTTATAAAAAGTGTTTTCCCCGCATTAAATGACAATATTTTCTTAATTGATTTGTGATGATGTGAATGCTATTGGCTTATTAAAATGTTTTATTTTGTTTGGGTCGTATGAAGATACTGAGTAGTGGGGAATAAATAATTTTCTTTTTTTTTTAAATAAAACAAAGTTATTGTTTTATTTTTTAAATTATAATGTCACATCACTAAGTTACCGCTTCATATGAAAATAAATAATTTTCATTGCTTTATTAAATAATGTCATATTGGGATCATTCGTACAGTTATTAATTTCCAATTAAATACGTAATAAAACCGCTTTTTGATAATCTAAATCATAACGATTGATCGCCAAATTAAATTCATTGAAATAAAATGGTAAACGATACATATTTTAATGAATTACAAATTCAGAAAGATATCCCTTTGGGCTAATTTTGAACCTAATGGGGTTTGTTGATTGTTATTTTTTTTAACTATTTTTGTAATCTGGGGCGCTAATCCCGTTCTTTTTAAGGAAGATTCCTTACGTTTTTCCTTAGGGTTAAATACTTCTTGATTAACTGTGGAATTCCGATGAGACATAGTAAAAAGATCTCAAATAGATTCTCAAGAGATTATTTGAAAACACAAATTGATGAAATATCTTCAAGTGGTATAAGATTTTGAACTAACTTTTAAAAACAATTACCTTATGTTATTATTCATTTTAATACATTTTTATTTTATTTTTAAATACCATAAGTAAGCCTTTTAACGAAGAATCACGTTTTATAAAAAGGTACGTACCTACCTCATTAGATAGTAATGACCTTTTTTGTCTTTAGTTCTAAAAGTTACATTTGAATTTGCACTTGACCTAAATTGTCAAAGATGTTAACATCCATATAATGTTTACTAGCTAATTATGTTTAAATTATGTTTTAGCTAATTGGTAAAATACTGAGTATTGAGTTTTCCTCTTGTTAAAACATCGCAAATATTGACATGTTTGATGAATGTCGCTTTCTGAATTCAACTGACAGCCGATGACAATCCGAAAGAATCGGAACCGCAGTTAAGTAAGAAGGGTTTAACCCTAAGGAAAAAGTTAAAGAATCTTCCTTAAAAAGAACGGGAATAGCGTCCCTGGTCTTTGCTTTACAAGTAAGCTAACGCATTAGTGCAATCGTTCCTACATTATGGGATTGTTGGGTGGGGAAGAGCTTATAAAACCTCAATATAACCATTACTTACTATCTAAAACTTACTATTTGAAATGTGCCTTCAATTACAGAATATTATTAGAAAAATGCCATTCTCTAAATCCGTAAAAAATACTCAATCAAAAAAATTCACCCACTGGTTGCGTTAGCGATAGATTCAAAGAGATTTATATCCATCCAATTTTGAAAACTAGTACTGCTCAACATCATTGTAATTTATTATACTTTGATGAATCAATTGCATCTGATTACGCTGTCTGACAGGAGAGTTATGTCAGACCTAGTTGTATTATATAGAAACATTAACATCTTAATTGACAGACTTGCCATCCTCTCCACTCATAAATTAAATGTACCGACGAGGAACACAAGACAAACATTTTTCTGGAACACTTACACAACCAACTATCAGTCTCATTCATTTACCAATATGATGCGTAAGCTGGGCAACATGTTTGGAGGTGTTGTTGTATTTGCTGACTCCATTTATACAGAAAATCGTCATCTATACCAGTACTTTGTTGAATTCTACAATATGTAGTTTTGTAGCTTGGATAATATAGCGTTAACGATTTGTGTTATTATATTGTTTTGATTTTCTATTTTATGTTAATGTTAAACGTTTGGAAAAGATGTTACATTACTTTATGGTTTAGAATACTATGTAATCTCTATGTACTAATTTTTGATAACTCTTTATATTATGTTTAAAAATCAATGTAAAAGCCCAGATGGGCGTATAATCAAATACACAAATAAATGATTTTTCAGTATAAAATGATATAATAAATTAATAGCTAATGACAATTTAAATTAATCAATTTAAACCATAAGAACCATATGTAACTTTCAAAGTCAATTATAAAAACTAAAATAAAGTAAGTCAGATGAAAACACTACAGATTAATTTTGAATCAGGCGGATTTTGAGTAGCATAAGATGGGAGGAAACATTTGTGCATGTTATGATTTTAGGTGTTCTACTGATCCTTTGCAACCACTCTCTTTTTCTAATAAATGACGCGTGATATTGAAAAAATAACGTAGCTCTCAGCGGTAGAAGGATCGTTACAATACCTACGTTGTGTACTTGTAATTTCAGCTCTAAAGAAAACTATGTTTAAAATTTGAAATGCTTTAAAGTTTAGGAAGCTATGTAAAGATGAAAGTATTCCCGGTTCGTGTCGAGGAATCGTAGTTGTGAATGGTCTCACGGAAGACAAATATGCGACGTGATAATTACCAGTTGCCGTTCTTGCCCCGTGTTCCCCTACCCTTTCTGACACCACGGTAATGCTCCTACAACAGTAATTTGCTCAATCCAGCCCCCGTTTCTTTCCGTCGAAGCCGCCCCGACAATAATACGACTAACCCCACTAAGCGGTGTCAGGTATAACATGCAATTAAAGACTCGCAGCGCCGAGACAGTATGCAGTGTAATTAAAAGATTGGCTTTCCGGGCGAACTGCGACGCTGGCCTTGTAATTGCTATTGATACAATTTAAATCGATTCACGCAGTTTAAGCGAACGCTAACTGACGCCAGTCAAAGAACGGAAAAGCTTTCATTGATTGGAAAAATATATTTTTGTTTTAAATAAAAAAACTTAACACACGCTTTTAACAATTTATTTTTATTTTTAAAGGAAAAGTCTTCAGAAATAGGCAAAGTTACGTATATACGTATTTCCTTGACTCTTTGCGAGTGCGGTTCATTTTGGTCGGCTGGTACTCGGTTCACGATGGAGTTCTAATGCCGACACTGATGTATGGCAGTGAGGTACGGAGATGGCAGAGTAAGAACGAAATATACTGAATTTTGTCAAAATTAAATCCCTGAGGAGAATGTGTGATAAAGCATGTAAGTAATAATAATAATAATCGGATGATTTTTATAGCGCCGTTTTTGTGAAAAGTCACCTCAAGGGCGCTGTACAAATCTTACTTCCTATTCTTACATTATTCCTACGGCTTGATCTAAGTTTTCATACATGTTAAATTGAAAAAAAAAAAAAGCTAACTGTATTTACTCCTTACGATATATTGCAAAACGGTAATACAAATGATATGAGTTATGTGAAGTTGGGCGGCGGGTGAGGACGGGGGTCGGGGGAACTGATCCATATCCATATCCAATCTTCTTTGTCTTTGTTGGTGACGCCCCTGGGCGGCCTGACGGGACGCTTGGTGTTGGTCTGCCCGTACGCCAGGTAGCGCTTGTCGGCCGGCTTCAAGATCTGGAAAGAGCACACCAGCGTGACGTCCATTTCTCGCCCCAGCCGGTGGTGTCCTTGTCGGGGTCGGACCACAACAGGTCGCAGAGCAGCCTGGTCGGGCACGTACGTGGGCCGCATGATGCACCGGATCTGCTCTGTAGACTGGAGGTCAGAACTCAGGTCGCCGTGACAGCAGAAGATCTTCTCGTCAAATGTCTTTTCCTATTGCGCCTTTCTTGGCAGCCACGAAATCTAATTTCACGGGTTGCGGTTGTGGTACAACGTTCAAGGTTATACAACGATATCTTTGCAGCTATTAAATGGTCCAAAATAACACATTCACCATTAAGTTTGCGTTGTGTCGCCCGGTCGTATACGATATTGTTTACAATCACCATAGTTCAAAGATTAACATTGTAAATCATCCATTCACTTTGGACACTTCACTAGGCTTTTGACAAGCAAAGGTCTTTTTTTTTACAAGCACATGTGGCGAACACCTTCGACCGACGACCGATGCTTTTGGTTAATTTAGAATAACGTGACAGATTTGAACTTAAAATGTTTGGGTTTTTATTTGATTTTTTTTTTATGACCGTATTAAAAGATCGAACTAGGAGAACCAAAGGGAATATAAGGCGTAATGACACAATAAAGTGAATAATATTTTTGTATTTCTTGGGCATATGTAACATATTTCAAACATTTTGTTTTTGAATCAATGTCATTCCTAGCATTCTTAAAACTTACTTAAATAATACAAGTAAAGAAGTAATTAGATATTGATAGGTGGGGGTATTGAGAGGAGTTAAGATTAGGTAACATGGTTACCAAAGGTAATTTACAGGGTGCTATTATTTTTTTAACTAAATTCGTTTTTGCTTTTATTTGATCGTTTATTTCTAAAGTTTCTAAGGCGCACAATTTAAAATAAGGTATTGAGATTAGAATGTATAAACATAATTTTTGTTTTATTATTGAAGCTATGGCCCGTTTCTAATAAGTGATTTGCAAACTTGGAATAGTTACCATTTCGCAAACAGAGTTTATGCTCAATGATTCTAGTTTTAAAATTTCTAGTTGTCATGGAAACTGTCGAAACTGGTAGCAAATTTTTAATATTTAGTAACAAACGTACATCGTGAATAAAAATTCTCTAAAAACAAAAAGTGAATAAAATTGTTGAGTTGTGTCAAGTATCGGAATAACAGTAAAATTTTGTATCAGACGATGCATGATTGTGGATTAAGTACGTGTCAAGATGAGGTTTTGTAGCGTTCCATCATATCTGCCTACCCCGATTGGGATATGGCGTGATCGTGGTGGATATTAATAACTTCATATTTCTTTTTGGTGAGGAAGAAATTCCTAAGACGTAACACAAATACACCATAAGCACTTCCTGGGTTCCTTTGTTTCATTTAATATTTTAGAGTAAGTATTAGATTTATGGAATTATCAGCGGAAAAAAACATTATAAATTGTTTTTGTGTTTAATTCCTAGAACTCCGTAATATTATTATTTTATTTTAAATTATGTAAAATGATTTATTACCTGTCAAACCGATTTAGTTAATTTTTTTATAATATTTCATAACTAAATCAGCTATACCGGTAATAAATCATTTCAAACACCCTCAAAAATTAAAATTGGGTGTGAGTAAATAAAATCATGTAAGTAATTCATCGCAATGTGGCCTAACCTGATTTATTACCTGTCAAACCGATTTAGTTAATTTTTTTATAATATTTCATAACTAAATCAGCTATACCGGTAATAAATCATTTCAAACACCCTCAAAAATTAAAATTGGGTGTGAGTAAATAAAATCATGTAAGTAATTCATCGCAATGTGGCCTAACCAGAGTTTGAAAATAGCCCTGAATGCCGAAACAGCTGTCACTATAATGAAAACTAAAATACTTGCAAGAAAGAACGTGATTTATACTTATTTTTCGATATCATTTAATCAATGTCCATTTACTGTCTCCTCGTCAAGATTTGTCAGATAATTAAGGTGAATAAACAGTGCTATTAATATCAAGAAATCGATCACATTAGCGGTGTTGATTAAACCATCAGACTTGGATCAAGTATGCTCGTCTAATCGACCCAACAAAATCGTTTCTGTGTGAGGCTTGTGCATGTAAAACCGATGGCAAAAAAGGAAAAGAGCTGTCAAAAGAGTGTAAAATGGAACCGAACACGCGACTCCGCCATTACTGCCATTGCACGCGACATTGGCGCCCGTGGCGGGGGCTTTGCACACTACACATGTTCCAGCTTTCAGATATTCTTTCAGTCAGTCTTCTTTAGACATTCTGGAACACGAGGATAAGAAATATTGCATGTGCTTCAAGGTATGCATTTTATACTTCTGAGAAAAAATCTCTATTCAAATACGAAATTCAATAATTTTACCATAAAATTCTTTCTACGATAGACATCACTCTCTTCTCCTATATTTTCACAGAGCAAATAATAAATAGAGATGCCCTAGCACGCAAGAAGATGAAACTAAAATAAGAGGGGCGGAGGGCGAGCTAGGCGTGCCGCCAATTAATGTAAAACAGCAACTAAGTAAAAACGTTCGTCTTGTTAACAAAAACCGAGTATATAGTTTGATTTTTTAATAAATGTTTTGTAATTTGTTTACGGCAGACAAAATCACGCAAAACAAACGTGCACGGCTCTGAACTAAGCTGGTTAATTGTTTTTGTGTTTAATTCGTAGAATTCAATTTAATTTTTTTTTTAAATCTAATGATTGTCAAATATAACAATGTTGTTATTAACTTCTGCAAGTATTTAATGAAGAACATAATAATAAAATTTTAAAATTTGATTTACATTAAATTTAAAAAAAAAACTAAACTGGTGCCAAAATGAGTGTCACGTGACCATTGCCTCCAGCCGTCGAATTCATATTTAGGAAAAGTCTATTAATTCTGATGTCAGTGCGTATTATAATTATTATAATTCTCAAAAACATTTCAGAAAAAGTTTTTGAGATTTCTTTACATGAGGGAGTACGGACTCTATCCGTGGCTTTATCCAACTAACTTTCTTCTGGGCATGCTTGGATTTCACTCCCTGCAGCTCAGAAGAGAGGAGTATGCCGCTACCCACTTTTTTAGACTGCTGCGAGGCTCCATAGAGAATTCAGCTATTTTGGAACGCATAAGTCTTTATGTTCCTGATGACTATCTAAGACAACGTCGTCATAGATTATTCTATCTTCCTACCTATAGAACCAACCTGCCAATGGTTCTCCCGGTGGGGAGGAGTATATTGCTCCTGAACAAAATCTCACAGGATATCGACATATTTTGCGTCAGTGAGGAAAGATTCAAAAGGGAAATTCTATTGATTCTTGAAAGAATCTCTTCTCGTTGACGCGATCTTCACCACTGCCTGAATTTATTTAAATATCTCTGAATTTATTTATTTTTTTATTTTTAGTATATTTCTTCATTGTTTTACATATATTAAATAAGT
Organism: Halesus radiatus; assembly: GCA_022606495.2. Taxonomy (NCBI): domain Eukaryota; kingdom Metazoa; phylum Arthropoda; class Insecta; order Trichoptera; family Limnephilidae; genus Halesus; species Halesus radiatus. The sequence continues at coordinate 56,575 of JAHDVE020011511.1, read as the reverse complement.
ACCTGTAATTTCTCTTACGTATTAAATATAACATGTTTGTAATTGTATTAGAAATTAAATAAAAACATTATTATTATTATTATTATTATTATTATATTTACCTAATGGTATCATTCTGAAGTACTTACCTTTCGTTTTAAAGTAAAATAATCGGAGCGGCGCATAGCAATGAATTTATTGGCGGGGATAAATGAAATATAGAATAATAATATTTTAGTTGTAGTTACCTTGCTATCTTATAATTTTATTATTAAAAACTCACCCGTGACCAAATAAACACAATTCAGCGAAATGTTGCTTGAAATTGATTTTTAGTTTAGTGACCGGATCTGAATAGCCAGGTACTTGCGAACTCTCATCTTCTTCATATCCTTCCCCTACCCACTACTTTAGACCATAGTATCCAAAGTGGGGATGACATGGTCTCCCTGGCTTCGTACAGTTTGGACAATTGGCAGCGGAAGGAGAAGGGGATGGAGATGGAAAAGGCAATGAAAACTATGAAAAAAAAAAAAAAAACAATTTAAAAAATCCTACCACCATTTAACAAAAGAAAATGTAACTAATGATTTTGTTTGACTCTTTTATTTTCTTACAAAAATTTATAAATCGTTATTTAAAAGTGAATAATAAATTAGCTCATTAAAACACCGTGTTATGTAGGTACCGTTGCAGTATTAACAAATAAATAACAACAAAAAACAGATAATAATAATAAATGGATTATTTCTATAGCGCCGTTTTCGTGAGAAAATCACCTCAAAGGCGCTTTACAACATAATTTATCTAACCTATACCTTATCACTTAAACTTATATATAATAATTTACATATTAGATTAATTACTAATGGCTTACAGATAAGATTTATAACTAGAAAATACCTAATTCAGACTTATAATTAGTGACTTACATCTAAGACTTATATAGAAAGCGACTTACAACTTAGACCTGTAGCTAGTGACTTAAAACTAGTGAGAGAGTCTTACAACTAACATATTTACATTTTAGAATAAATTATGAACAAAATATTACTATTTAGAAAATCAGAACATAACCTGATATTGAACAGCAGTGGGGCGAGTATGTATATGATACATTACAGCTGCATTTGTATGCCTCTGATCAGTTTGGGGATAATATACATACATATATATGATATTCTACATGTTAATAAAGATGGTAATGCTAGACAGATACTTCTATATGATTAAATTTAAAAAATGTTATGAACGCCAAAAGAAGAAGGAAGTTTTTCCCTATATTAATATTATGTACATGTTTTATTGTTAGTTTTATGACATGGATGCAAAAAATGTATTGGGTGAGTTATCTGGATTTAAAGAAAAGAATAGATATTAATGAATGAATTAATCGTCAATCATTACGCGCATTAAGAAGATTCGTCACTCAAAATTAAAACAGATTAAGGTATTCGGCTCCCACCAACATTAAGTGTGTTTGCATTTTATCCATTTACGTAAATATCATATTAAATTACGTAATATTATTATTGAAAGATTATTACAGTAAGAAATTAAACAAAGTATGGGTAAGAAAATAGCGTTACACAAATAACATTTTTCAAAGATGTAATGAAGAATTTTTATATATTTTCAATACCTTCACGATACACAGAAATGGCACTTTGGGAATTAGCAATTTATAATTTTCGTTAAATTAGCTAGCGTATTAGAATAACGTATAATAAATTTATTAAGATAAACCTTCAGGGAAAGAAAGACTGCACGAGGCACTATAAATCAGTATGGGGTTCATTGAACGAATAATATAAATAACAGGCACCAGTTCGATATAATATCTCTCAAATCCTCTGGGTGAACTTCAATGAGTCCATAAATTATATTTTAAGAGCAGTCAAGCCGGGTGCACTCCTCCCTTTAGCAATTTATTGATTTGTGTCTACCTTCATTGTTATTTCCAGTTGCGTGTTCTTTTTAAACGTTGTCTTCTGTGAAATATTCTAGGGGACCTCCGCCCCTAAGTAATTATTCCACAAGAAACGGCTCATGACCACGTTCTTGCATTAAAATCCAATGATTTATTATCAGGTATAAAGTGTTGCGTGATGCACAGAGACCATAATATTCTATATTCATTGTAAAACTTAAGAGTAACTATCGTTTACGGTCAATGTAATTAAATAACCTTACAGTGTTTGGGCAACTCAAACAATAAACAATCGAATAACTTCACAAAACGTAACCAACGAACGATTCGGATTACAGATTGTGGTTTATCGCCAGACTTAAATAATAGCTCTTTTGGTGGGCACTGTTCATTAACGGAGTTAAAAATGTTTTAATAATTTAACAACTTAATTTTGATTAAAAACGCGTCAGCAAAATAAGCATGCAATTCGTCACAAGCGAGATTACAATATCAAAACATTCTTTGTGTAGGCACTATATCTTTACTTCAAAAACCATAAGCATTTATATTTAGTTAAAGCTTTCGGTAACGAAACTAAAAATAATTTTAACAGGATGCCGATCTCAAAAATACATTGAAGAAATATTTTTTATAAACAATAATTATTAATCTAAAACACTCATCCAAATTGAAAAAAACCTTCCGAGCAAAGATAAATGTCGCCGGCAGGACTCGAACCCGCACCCTTCTAATGTCCGGTTAGATGCTCTACCGTTGAGCTACGTCGGCTTATCGCAAACCCGCCAAGTTAATCAATATATACTAGTGTTCCAATCAATAATTACTGTTTTTATTATATTTAGAAGGACATTAGAAGGGTGCGGGTTCGAGTCCTGCCGGCGACATTTATCTTTGCTCGGAAGGTTTTTTTTCAATTTGGATGAGTGTTTTAGATTAATAATTATTGTTTATAAAAATAATAATTGTTACCCTTTGCACTATGCACAAAAATCTTGTCTTAAGTTTTAAAGAACTTTAGTTTATCAATTAATAAATATTTTTTAACTTGAAGCAAGTACTCTCTGTAAATGGCAAAAGCGAAGGAAATAATCCCTCTCCCTCCTTCCTCCAAGAGTAATTTGATTTAATCCTGCACTCTTTGCGCTGCGATTTCTTTTGCGATAGCAAATCGGATTATTTTAACCCTTTAGAATTTCAGCTAATCACCCACTTAGGTATGTAATACGGCTTTGAAAATTGGATGAATTTATCGACCTCAATCGTTACAGGTTTGTATTCCTAATAGCATAATTAAAGCACGGTTCGACGATTGCCATTCCCATCAGATCTTTATCTTAATTCTGCATCTAGCAATCCAAAGTTCGGCATTCGTTGAACATGTAACATTCAGGGACGTCTGTTTAAGAATAGGCAACTGTTAAAATTAAGTTTTACAGGAAATTACAATGCAGCAAAATTGTCTAAACAACTTCAAAACTACATTAGAGCACGTCTCGTAAATCCCGCTTTAAGCTCGAGCCCCCTCGTTCTGGAAGTGAGGTACTGGGAAGGAATGCACGACGACAAGAATTCACCGGAGCGGAGAGGAATGTACGGCAAAGAGCAGCAAGGTGTGAGAACTTGATTGAGATCCTAACAGCAGTTAACTAAGATGCACCAACAATATGTCAAGGAACCCACGAGGCAACGGAACACTTGGTTTATGTACGTACTTCATCTTATTAAGGTGGTTACGTAAATTAACGTGAATGAGGCATCGTTAATCTAATGTCAATGGGAAACCAAACTGATGCTTACAGAATAGAGTTAGAGCAAAGTCTATGGGAGAAATACATTATACCCTAAGCTGACACTATAATTTATAATATCTCTGTGTTAATAAAACGTAACCAACAATAACTCCGCATAAAGTTATACAATTTTATTTATTTACAAAAACCTTCCGAAAACACGAGCCGCGAGTGTCTCGTTTCATGCTGCGTGTATTCTAAAGGCTTTATATTTTACTACACCTTTTACGAAATAACCCATAACTTTTCCCTCCACTTAAAGCGTGTATCCTGGGGTTACTGGTGACATTGTATCACCCCCCTCTTCCGACTGGAGATGCGCCCCCTACCCCCCGAGATATTTCATCCCCCGCCCCCAGACGTCTTAAGACACCATGCTCAGCGTCTTGAGCGGCTCCTTAACCAGCCCTTACTTTGTGAATTTGGGGAAGTTGATGTAGGTATGATCAGACGCTATGTCAATTTTTAAGAACTAGAGTTTTTTAATATATTTTTAAAAAATTATTTTATGTCTTGCTGCACAGCAATTTCATGAGTTATAAAACTTTTACATTACACAAGTGGTACATAAAAGATACAAAACTCAAGTAGAAATAACACAACAACACAAACAACTGACAAGGTTAAACAGTAATAATACATAAAGAAAAGTTTACGAGTTCAACATAAAAGTACAACAAAACCACAGCGGCTATTCACAAAAAAATAAAATAAAAATACAAAAGTTTTATAGAAAAGTACATATACAATAAAGTAGCAAAAGTCATAGAATTATAGGTAATGATTTTCATATTATACAGCACCCGAAAGAAAATAAAATAAGTGCTTATACAGACCCACCTGGTTGATATTTACAAAAATCAGTTTATTAATAATAATTTATTTAAATTAATTTTAAACCATTTTAAGATAGCAACACGACCCGTAAAATACCGGTAGCTTTGCTTAGTCAAATGGTTATAAATACGTTATTTTTAAACATCCTTCATTGGGGTAGTTTTCTACTTATGTTCTATTTATTTAACTCGAGAGGTTTCGAGTTCAGTTCCCACGTAACGCCAAAAATAATATTCCCTCATTAGAGATAAAAGTCACTATGTGCCATTCAGCTAGTATAGCACTTACTGAGTTTTACCCCTAAGTGGACAATATATTAACATGGGTATTTCATTCCACAATGGAGTGCTGATACCATGGCATGAGGCATAGCACTAGCAGAGGAACGATGGAAGTAGACTGAATGCTCTAGAAATGAGGCGAATGTGTGGTAAAACCACGTATTATCGCGTTCGATTTGTAAAGAATGCAAGGCTGGTGTAAGCGTAACGAGTAAGATTAAGAAAGGGACGCTTAGATGGTTTGGACACGTAGAGTGAATGAACGAAGAAAGGAGTATATGGAGAATATATGACGCGAATGCGAATGGAAGAAAAGTCGGGGACGCCCTGGGAAAATACGGCACGACCAAGTGAATCAAATGCTTGAATCGGGTCATGTCAGAAGTCGGAATAACAGAAGATAATGTATGAAAGTGAATGAAGTAAGAAGTATATGTCGAGACCGAGTTGTTTGGCGATCCATCTTCTCTGTCTACACCTGCGGGGAAACTGAAATTTTCCTATTTTCTGGTGAAATTTACCAAACTTTTTCAAATGTTGAAATTCTACACTGAAAAGATAATAAATTCAATTTACCTCTCTGGGGACTTAGAGTTGAAATGTTTTATGTATACCGCTGATATCAGTTTTTTCAATAAACGCAAACTAGTAAACTTATGAAAAATAAAAATTCTTGAATGTCTCTTAGGTTTATTAATAATCAAAAACATTATTTTCACATTGATTTCTTTAGTCTAAATCTAGGGTCCAATAAGATCGGTACCTACTCGTATAGATCGCACTTCTTGTATCCGTTCATTGTTTTTACAGCGATCGTCAGGAATTGCCAAATAAATTAGTAAATGGTTTTGAAGCTTTCAAGGTTGTGCATATTTGAAAAACTACCCGCAATATGAACAGCGTGCCAGGAATACCCCCACAGTGTGAAAATCCCCGAAAAGATTCAGAATTCCCGGCGAAGTCCTGCCCTCGGGAATATTTTGGTAGATCGCTTGCAAATCCTCGCGCCCTCCGCCAAATGGGATTCACCCGAGTAATGTGTCCACTAAAAGTCAAGTTTCTTGTTATTCCTCCCACCTCCCCCTTCCCCGAGGCTTCTCCTTCCCCTTCTTCAGCCCTCGCAGCCCTTCTTAACCTTCCCTCTTTCATAAAAACCCGAGCAGATGTGCTCCGCCCTCTTAGGGAAGCAGATACGGACATGGTAAATCTTGGCAAATCTTTTCATTGATTGAAGGCAAAAAATAATAAAAATATTTGAATGATTCGTATGGTTTTTGTGAAATTTCCCCTCAAGGGCGCTGTAAAAATATTTTTTTTCCAAGCCTTCCTACTTCTAACTATAAACAATCTATTTATTTTTAAAAGAAAGACAAATATTCTTGGGTTACAAATAACCTGACAATATTTGAAAATCTCCTCCTACCCTCACAGTAAACAGAAGATGTTGCTTGTGTCGTATTGGAGGACTTAGCTAGTTGAGGAATTAAACTCACGATACCTGGGGCCAAGTCTGTATCTTTTGCGTTAGCTAACGCAACTTAAATCGATCACAACCCTTTTTGACAATTTTCATAAACGCAGCGTCGGCCCTTACGTTTGTGTTACGGATTTATCTCTTAACGTAAACCCAAACTTAACTTGTTAGCGTGATACGGACTGCCAAACTGTGAAAATGTGTTGTTTATGGCTGATTAACTTGCGTTAGCTAACGCAAAAGATACAGACTTGCCCCCCTGTGTGAGACTGCGATGTTAACTCAGCCACTGACCGGTCCATGTTTATACAATTCATGAGTCGCATTGCTCGAAACTGTCACGTCATTTCTCCGGAGAGGTAAGCAGAGGGGATACACAGTCACACAACTCTGTTATGGCACACACTTCTTGCTTCATTCAAATTCTCAGCCACTGACAAATCGCATTACAACTAATTTTAATTTTTTAATTTATTATCTATTATTTTGTTTGGAAATCCAAAAGTTTACAATAATTATTAAATACGATAAATGTCCATATAAAAACTGAACTAATAATAGGTCTTCACTCAAGTGATATAACTTAAGGCTTCTAGATTGCATCTACCAATTTATCGGTCAATAACGTAAAACTCATATCTACAATGTATTGTCAATGAACGTGATGCTGCGTAAAAATGTACATTTTGTTTACATTATGTACACTTGATTTATTTGATAGTACCATGTCTTGCTCGGGCGACAGTCCAACGCTCCTTTATTCATACATCCACTTTACGTGATCATGCCATCTAAGCATGCTGTTCTTATTTTAATGATTTTCTTAATTAATGCTCATTAGCACTATTATTCTCTCGAACCAGATTATTTGTAGGTGATTTTTTTAAGAGTATTATTTTGATGTACATGTATATCTATATTATATGGGTCAACGTATTAATTTTTCTCTTCCAGGGGTTTGCTTTTCACTTTCTAAATAATGTTTCAAATTGATTTAAATCACAATATTTTTTTTTACAATAAAGTGCAAGTCTTTTCGTGGGATTCATCTATATAAAAAAAATGTCTGCCTCATTTTCTAAACTATTTTAAAAGTGAAAAAGCATGTACTGTATTGTGAAATGTTGAAGTCAAACTCTTTTGTTGAATGTATAAAACCACTTTTAAAAGTAGTATAAGTAGTACATATTTACTATCCACAGAATTCTTGAGATTATTGGACGCTGCCGTTTTCCTATCCAAATCCGCCCCCTCTCGTTAACTCCCCAAATTTCCCGAACAACCCGCTACGTTTTATATTCATACCGCAATAAGAACTGATCTCGTATAAAAAGAAAACTTTCGAAGCCTTATTTTCCCTTTAGAAATGAGGAGGGGGAGATTCTCAGTCGAGTGGTGACTTTCGAACAAGTGTTCGCGGAATGTTTCCCAAATAGGGGTTTTCTTAATTAAATCATAAAGGAAATTTATTTACCTTACTTTAAAAGGGGATGACGGAGGTTCATTTCTTTTCTGCCAATAATTTACTAAATTTTAATGTCGCCAAGAAAGGGAAGTGTTGTTATTCGATTTTGGAAATCACGTTATTTTTTAACCAGAGGAAAATATAATATTTTTCTTAAAATTCACAACGCTTCAGACCTTTAACCTTTAACCACAAAATTTTAATATAATTACGGATATCGCTTTGTTTGATTAATTTTATATAATAATTTTTTCTCACTTTCGATTTTGCGGATAACCAAAAAAGTCACGTGTTTTGGGATTGCGGACTATGTAAACCATTCACTTCATAAGCTTTTTCATTATTATTTAAAAAAAATAAAACGATAACTTTGTTAACATCACTTTTATTTATACTTTTTGCCTACCGGGTTTTGCTACTACCGTAGCTTCTTCAGTAGTATACTGCCCCGAAGAAGCTACGGTAGTAGCGAAACCCGGTCGGCAAAAGTATAAATAAAAGTGATGTAAACAAAATTATTGTTTTCTTTTTTAAATTATAATGTCAAATCACCAAGTTATTATTATTGTGTACGCACCCTTTAGCTAACATTCTTCATGATAGAGCGGTAAGTTCTTTGTTTCTGGACCCCGGGGGTCACGGGTTCAAATCCAGGAGACGGCAAATAAAATATAGGTGATGAACCGTGATTAATTTGAAATTGCAACCGCGCGCATCACACGTATCGCCAACTTCGTTCATTTTTTTTGTATCTACACATCAAACTCATGACTTTAATTGGCTCCGCCACTTTGATATGTTGTAGTTCGGCGACATATCGCACATTGTTTCTATTATCTTTGGTTTTCTCTAATTAACGATATTAATCTATTGCAATGTAGTTGTACACTGGCACCTAGTTTAGAAGTGGAATACACTATACAAGTATTGCTCACCTCCATCAATCGAAATCAATCATTTTGGGAAATGGATTTAGCTGAATTTTGCCAGATCTGAAAAGCGAGGCGGTTACTTCCGTACATGTGTTTCTCTTACCCTTCTCTCATTTGCTTCTCTTACCGCTTTTCCTTTTCCCTCGACGATGTTTTAAACTACTATATTTATTTCCACCACCATGTTAGATCACAATTTAATAAAATCATTTCCTTCTGAGAGCCGAGAAATCGCTAAAAACCGGACCGTTTTCCGCGTTTGCCGCACCGTGCGTTAATGTAATTTCGTAATGACTTATTTTTAGCAAAATAATACTTTCATGGCAGGTTGGCGTTCCACCGAGAATGATACTACTACTTGTACGTTCATATATCGTCAATAGGTGATATTTTACCTCAAGTGCTCTTTACAGGTAAATCAATAAATACTAATCATTTGTAATCTAACGTATCACTTCTTAATGACAATAATAAGAAATAATAATTGAACGATTTGTGTAACGCCGTTTATGTGAAAAATCATCTCAAGGGCGCCCTACAAATAAACAGAAAAACAGACAAACGGACAAACAGACAAACAGACAAACAGACAAACAGACAAACAGACAAACAGACAAACAGACAAACAGACAAACAGACAAACAGACAAACAGACAAACAGACAAACAGACAAACAGACAAACAGACGAACAGACAAACAGACAAACAGACAAACAGACAAACAGACAAACAGACAAACAGACAAACAGACAAACAGACAAACAGACAAACAGACAAACAGACAAACAGACAAACAGACAAACAGACACACAGACAAACAGACAAACAGACAAACAGACAAACAGACAAACAGACAAACAGACAAACAGACAAACAGACAAACAGACAAACAGACAAACAGACAAACAGACAAACAGACAAACAGACAAACAGACAAACAGACAAACAGACAAACAGACAAACAGACAAACAGACAAACAGACAAACAGACAAACAGACAAACAGACAAACAGACAAACAGACAAACAGACAAACAGACAAACAGACAAACAGACAAACAGACAAACAGACAAACAGACAAACAGACAAACAGACAAACAGGCAAACAGACAAACAGGCAAACAGACAGAAAGATAGCCATACAGACAGTTTGTGGTGCGTATTTTACATAATAGAACTAACTCTTAAGAGGAACGGCTGCGGTGCCTGTTTCATACATAATTTAATTTTCGAATTGAGGCCAAAATACCTATCCAACTGAATGATATACTCGTATTTTTTAATTAAAGGATTAGTAAACATCTAGTACGGATGAGAAGTATTTTGTTTATTTATTTTTTTAAATTATGAAGTATGCCAAAAAAAAAAAACAATTTTCATAATTTTAGAGGCAACGTTAGTAAAAAAAAATTAAAAAACGTTTTTTTGGATCGATATTTTAAATTGTGTACGGCAAATTTGTGTTCCAATGTAAATTGGTTGTTTTTAATTTATTTTAAAGTCCACAATAATACTTATTTTACAATTTTTTTTAAATACTTAATTTTATATTTCATTATATTTTTAAAGTAGACGGGGAAAAACTTTTTTTTAAATCATCCGTACTAGATATTTACCTCGCTTTTTGATGAACAAAAGACCATTAGGTTTAGGTGAGTATTTTGGCCTGAAATCAAAAATTAAGTTTTCAATCAAGCCAAAATGACCTAAAATGTAAAAATACTGAATTTTTAACGAGTATGTAGTTATAGAGACGGCCAGTGCTATGGTGCAATTGTCCAACTCACCCACAAATATTTCAAAAACCATTAGCCATTCAATAAAACACAAAAAAAAATTGGATTGTGCTTGTGTTTAATTCATAGAGCTCCATTTAATTATTAATTTATTAAATTTAATGTAAATCAAATTTAATAATGTTATCATCAAGTTCTGCGAGTATTTTTAGTTTTTATCATTGTGACAGCTGTTTCGACGTTCAATACCATCAAACTGCGCTTAATCTACATTGCAACGACTTATTTATCTGATTTTATTTATTCCCACCCAATTATAATTTGGATGGGTGTTTAAAATAATTAATTAATTCTCTATTCTGTGACGTTTTTATATTTATAATGTGTTTTGCCCGTATGATAATGTTTTTCTTAATATATTTATTTAAATGTGTTATATTGTTTTGGTAATATCAACATACTGAGAAGTGGTGATTAAATAATTGTCGGTACTTTATTAAATAATGTTATATTAGGATCATTCGTTCGTTTATTAATTTCCAATTGTAAGTAAATTTAATCTAAAACTCTTTCTTTCTATATGGAAGGGTTTAGGCTCGTTGTTTTCAAGCGGAACGCGATTGTTCACTAAGAGATGTTCTGTGAATTTTGAAAACGTGCCTTTATTATTATAACATCGTATATTTTCTTTGAATATAGTTGAGAAAGCCCTTCCCGTCTGCCAGATATAGGTAGCGTTGCCGGCGTGGTCAAATTTTAATTCGTATATGCCACTATTATTAAGTCTAGGATTTTATCTTCTTGAGTTTTTTAGGGTTGTTCCTGTATTATATTGGTTATAAAAGTTAGATACAATATATATTTTATTAATAAACCATAAAAGATTAAAAAAAATTTTTGAACCATTTGGATTAAAAACATTTCATTTTAAGGTACACAAAAGAGGCATAATGTTAGCATTTCAGATAAATAAAATAATGAAGAGGAATATACATATATAAATAGATACATGCAATACGTATATACACATGCAATATTTATATACATATATAAATAAATACACATACATAGACATTATCATAAATGAAATACTCACGATCGACAAGTTTATTGAAGGTGATTATTACCTTATTTTTAAAGGAGGTTTGCGTATTTCTAACGTCACTAGGTAGGGAATTGAATTGCTTAACGGCATAGTATTTAAAACTCATTTTCCATAGGAGATTTTAGAAACTGGGATATTAAAAGATTTTGGCTCGAGTGCTTGTTCTTTTTTCAAACATGTTGGTATTTTTAGTATTACTCCAACATTAATTTCATAAAATGGTGAAATGATTATTTCTCGAGACCGCTTCGTTTAACGTTGTCAACAGCAGTCCGCCTGTCTAACCAAAATAAATGTACAACTCGAGTGTGCGTCGTGTGAGCTCGAAGTGTTAAAATTTTAACTACCTTCCATAAAATTTCATCCCTTACACTTAACTGTCCGAGAAAGATGGCGGACGCATGGCGGCTATGATGGCGATGCACGGCGTACATACACTGTACAGGGTGTACATTACTTTCCAAGGATGAAGCCCATATGTTGCATAATCGCCATGGAAATAAATCACATCTGAACAATAAGTACTAATAATATTTTAATTACTTTTATACCGCCGTTTTCGTTGGAAAATCACATCAACGGCGCTTAGTTACTGAACATAAATTACTAAGAAATGTAGACTATATAGGCGATATTTCACAACAATCGCCATAATAAGAAAGGCATGCATCTTCTTTGATTATGAAATCACTATTAGATGGTGTCACTCACGCGATGTGTGTCTGCAACTTCTCCAACGTTGTCTTTGAGACGCCACCGTATCAAAATCAAGTGAAGAATATTAACTCTCGGGAGGTCAAAGGTCCTGTGACTGTGGTTTTTAATATGATGGAATTGATATATGCCTGTGAAAGCTATTAGGTCCTTAAAAATCTAAATTTTCTGACCCTCGGCATGCACTATTTCATGAAGCTATAATCAATATTAAGACCAAGATAGCGAGGAAACATTGTACTCGTAGTCTCCAAAGAATCAAGTTACATTTGCTTTCGAAAAATATGACATATTTATATATTTTATAAGTAATTAATAAGAGATAAGTACCTGTGGACAAGCCAAATAAGGCTTAGCAGGACTTTATGATTATTATTAAAAAATATTTCGTATGTCCTGATAAGGAAAGCTTTGCTTTCGAAACATGTTGATATTTGTAAATAAAAAAAGTGGTGTTTACAAAGTAATTTTTATAAATTTATTATAAAATACAAATTAAAAAAATATATCATGTAACTGTTACTTGAAATTTTCTAATTTATTTTTTATTTTGGAGAAAATACAGACACTCACAGTAATATTAAAACAATAAACAATATACGAAAAATTCGTATGCATTCTAGCTATTTCTCACTGATTAATATGATACAGATAAATAAACCTTTAAAATAATATTTAATCGATTTAAACAATTTAAATTTTGCTACAAAGAAATAATTTGAAAAACTGCAGTGTCTAAATTAAGTAACAGAAACTAAATAAACTTTATAAATAATTTTTACAATGATGTAAAGGGCAAAAAATAATGATTAAATTAAAAATAGTATTCAATTTATTTTTTATAATTTATTGAAGTTTGTAAACCTTATTGTAATATTTAATCATTGAAGAAGATAATGTTAACACATCCCAAATGAACCACGAAACCGAAAAAACAACAGAATATAAAAAGATTTCAGTCGCATCTGGGACTCGAACACAGGGTATCCTATACCTATCCGGGGTAACCGCTTAACCAACTTAGCTAATGAGACCAGTTCAATTTACTAACCTACAAAACGTGCTTAATTAAAATTGAGCAAATACAACTACGTTTTTCTAAAATTGTTTTCCGACAAAAAAAAATTATTATGGTGGCGACTATAAAAATATGTTTTCGTTATGTAACGTGCTCCCCGTGCAATAGGGTAGATTATCAATAAACACTGGGTGAATTCTGAAACACAGAATTTAAAACACCAGTGAACCAAAACTAATAATAATAATAATTATTATTATTGGATGATTTGTACATCTTCGTTTTTGTGGAAAATCACCTCAAAGGGGCTGTACAAATGTTACTTCCTATTCTTCATCTAATTATGTATAAAGCATAGAAAAGCACAAACATAACATTAATAAATCAGTAAATGTATACAGGAATAGAATAAAGAGGTTTATAAATCCTGAAATAACCCTGAAAATTTATGAAAAGAAATATCACCACAGAAAAATACCGGTAGAAAATTGGCTATTTTACATGTTCCGCCACTTGCTCACTGAAGATTGACAACATATGTCACTTAACAACATGAAATGTTATTGTAAACGCATTTATGAACGGTCGAAACTCATTAACGGGTTATATGAGAGCCTATGATTCAATTTTCTTCCTAAATTACTATCAATATTCGTCTCTAAAATTAATACGCGCCTTTCGTAGTTTTACACCCTGTACGTATTTTATAAGGTAACTACACAATATACAGCCCATGTATGCACAGCACTCGGCTGGCCTGAAGGGCTGGGATGTGAAGAGAGGGAGGATGTGGGAGGTGGGGGTGGGAGGAATCCATCCCATGCATACGCGCGACCTGTAGTACAACTTGCAGTCGTTGATCCGATTAATCAGATTACATTCATTCAATGTTACTGCGTTGCATCGGTCTAATGATTTAAAAAAAAAATGATTTGGCTTAGTGACTCATCAAATACCGTTAAAATATTAATACGTGCAGCTCTTGGTGTTTACCACATTGAGACGGCAACATGGGTTTTTCCCTACATTTTAATAGATTTTCTGTGAAATATATTCATAATAAATTATAGAAATAGAAGTATTAGGTATTAGTATTTTATCAAAGCTGCCCGTGCAATCAAATATCATACAAGTCAAAATATTGGCAACATGCTGCACCAGTGCCTCTAGCGGCCAGAGTTAAAAGCGCTTCCGGAGTGTGTTGCTATTGTAATAAATTATTGTAAATATTTTATTCTCTTTCTAAACAATGTAGACATTGTGTGAGCAGCGAGGCTTCAAGCGTCAATAATTCCTTATAGCCTCTTAAAAAAAAACATGCATATATATGAGCAAAAAGAAGTAAAATCACATGCAGGTCTAATATTTATTTTGAATAATTTTTACCTTTTGATTTCTATAATTTATTAAAATTATATTTCACAGAAAATCCATTAAAATGTATGGAAAAAAAAACAATTCGTACAACTCGGGCAGCTAGAAGGCGCTGGTATTGCGTGTTGACGTCAAATGTCAAGGGGTGTAGGCATTGTAAGAGCATTTGTTGTCATTAATAATTGAGCATCGAGCAAAAGTATTATTTTTAATTCTTAAAAATAACGTTTTACTTCTTTGGGCAGGTAACACGGCTCAACCGTGTTGTGCCGAGCTAATAAATGTTTCGTATAGCCTCGCAGTGTCCATCTCGAGAACTAACACATATCTGCGTTTGGCCATCTACAAATGCAATTAAAATAATTAAGGCCATCCACCGGCTAAAATTCCAACGAAATCACGCGCTCCTTATGCAGGTGGCGACAAGGTTGAAAGTCCCGCTTAACATCGGCCGCATTTTTCGATTTACGGAAAAAAACCATCACCAAAATGCTTGTTTTATACTATTCCGTAAAGCTTAGACATAATTATTGAAATGTTTTACGGTCGTATTCTAAATAACTTAATTTACCACAATGAACAATAGGACAACATTGGAAAAGGGGTTCGTAAGTAGGAGAGTTTGCGCTTTAAACATTTTTTTATTGTCTGATACTTTATTTTTTTCTAGGATTATAAAAAGCCACAACAAAAAAATGAACGTTTATACGAAAGGTCAATACTTGCTGTATTTAATTAATCTATCTACGATATTTCTAGGCCATCAAATTCTCAAACCGAAAACACATGATTTTGCATTACTTCCCATTGCATCGCCGGTAAACGAAACGTAATAACGCGCCCACAAATGGCGCTAATTTAAACGTAAAAAAAACACTTTAAACATGTAATTCTATTAAATATTGAAATAAATTGTTTGTTGGGGGGTGTACAGAAGTAATATAAAATGGACAATACAATACAAATGAATTACAAATATTATAAAATACACATTACACCACGCATAACTGGATCAATTGTTTACTTAGAATAGGCAATCTGCCTAGCTGGGAGCTAACATCGACTTGAAAAATTACATTAAAAAAAAATTCTTATTGTAGGTTTAAGTCTGTCAAGAAATATTCAAAATACTTACTATTCAAAAACTATTTCAAGACTAACATATTCAGTATTTTTATAATTTTCGTGAAGGACTTGAGCTTTAAAAATACAATGGCAATTTATTTCTTATTACAAACCCTAAAATAAACAATTAATCATCTCAATATTTAAAAGCATTACGTGATAAGTGTTTTTAAATTTATTTATTTTTTTAAATAGCGCCATGTGTGAGCGCGTATCACGTTTCGCTTACCCTTAAGACCACAAGCGTATCGTCAGGATACAAGATATTCATACTTTCTGGTATGTCATATCATTTTCTTTGCAGTCTGTTCAGTCTATTTTTAATTAATTTGTTTCACGAAAATGTCAGGCATGATTTCAATAGATGAATAACATTTGTAAGGCCAGACGTTGTGTGTTCATGTTTTCATAATATACCTAAAACACGTTGATTAAACATTTTTCTGATATCCCATAATCGTTTCCGACTCTTGTTTCTTTTAATGCAATCACGTTTGACCTAAATGGTCTGTTCCGTTTATATGAGCGTGTTTTTAAAAGTATTTTTGTTCTAGGGAGTGCTGACTCAGCACCTCGTATAGTGGAGGAGCCTAAAGACACCATGGTGATCCGCCACCAGCCCGCCACGCTGGAGTGCCGCGCCGAGGGTTATCCCCCGCCCATCATCAGCTGGTACAAGGACGGGATGCCGCTGGCCCACGGGGGCGTGGGGGGGCCTCGCAGGGTGCTTCTGCCCGCCGGGGGGCTGTTCTTCCTAAGGGCCACGCACGCAAGGAGGGACACGGACCAGGGAGTGTACTTCTGCGAAGCTACTAACAGACTGGGGGTGGCGCGCAGTGGGAATGCTACACTTACTGTAGCTGGTAAGTTGATACGTTAAACTTTAATAATTTGAATTAATCTAGAACGAATTGTTACATTATGGCTGTTACGGACAATATAGATTTGAAGAATATGATAGAAGAGTTAACACCAAAAACGTGATGCTATGGAATTTTGTCAAAATGCGGTAATGGCATCGTACAAAATATTAAACGATTTCGATATTTCAAGTTCAGTGGTTTTTGTCAAAAGATAAGATGCGGCAAAGAACTTTGGAAGGGTTGTAGCGCCGATAATATAGTACTAAAAGATGGAATGCTAGAAAGTCCTCCATCACGACACAAGCAACATCTTCCGTTTACTGTGATGGTAGCAGAAGATTTTCAAATATTGTCTGGTTATTCGTAACCCGGGAACGTTTGTATTTCTTTAAAAGAAAAGACAAACAGATAGAGCCTGCAAATTAATATGTACCATATATTCAATGAATCCCGTTGTTGTAGTAAGTCTTTCCCAAGGATCCATAAAACACTAATTTATTGGTTTTTGTTGTTACCAAACAATCTGTGGATTCCAAATAGTTCGTTTGTTAGTTCCTCCTTGGCCGACTGAAAAATTAAGTATGTAGGTAATTCAATACGTGTTAAAGGTCAATATGTAATAGGTTTATCAGAGAGTATCTTGTTGTACAGTTCTTCGCGAAGACTTCCGTCTGGAGCCCGCGGACACCCGAGGGGCCGCTGGGGACAGCGCCTTGCTGGAGTGCTCTCCGCCCAGGGGGGCCCCAGAGCCTACCGTCATATGGAAGAAGAACGGAGAAGAAATGGAACTTGAAAATAATGATAGGTTTGTTATTAACTCACTATTTCCGTAACATTTCTTGAAGTACAAATTGTTTATTAAATTCCTGATATTTAACGGAATGAGCTTGAAACACCGCACAATAATGTTTGCTAATCTTTCTCATTTTCTTCAGGATAAATATCGTCGACGGTGGAAATCTAGTCATTCAAGATTTGAGAACATCGGACGATGGTCGCTACCAGTGCATTGCTAAAAACGTCGTTGGGGTTAGAGAATCTGCCGTGGCAAGGCTCAGAGTGCATAGTAAGTTACCGAATGGCATATTAATATTTTGCTAATCATTTAATTTAAGAAGATTCAAACTAACCGCCTTCTTTATTTTTAGTAAAACCATATCTTATATCTGGACCTGAAGATATAACAGTCCTGAACGGCAAAACTGTGACGTTTGAATGCCGCGTTGGTGGTGATCCTTTACCAGACGTTCTTTGGAGAAGAACGGCAGACGGTGGTAATATGCCTCTTGGAAGAGTTCACATTTTGGAAGATAGAAGCTTACAATTGGACTCGGTGACTGTCGAAGATCAAGGAGATTATATATGTGAAGCTGACAATACCGTTGGAACTATATCAGCTTGGGGATCCCTAACTGTTCAAGGTAAGTTATTTAACTGACACAGTATTTAAAAATTTTCTTTGAACGATTTATTTGGATTATTTGTTAGCTAACCTAGTTCTTGTTTCTGTTTAGCTTTACCAATAGTGAAGACCAGCCGAGATCAAGTCATATATGAGGAAGGAAATGATGTTGAATTTGAATGCACTGCAAAGGGAACACCAAATCCACAGATTTATTGGAATATCGAAGGAAACTCCACACTTATCCTACCTGGAACTTCATGGGAACGATTTTACGCTTCAAACATATCAGAAGGAACCAGTAAATTGACATTACGTAACATATCAAAATCCGATTCAGATATTTACGTGGTTTGTTCGGCAGTTAACTTGGCAGGGTCAGCAATTACTTCCACGCGATTGCTTGTGACGACAGTCGAAGAAAGACCTCCACCAATTATTTTGGTCGGTCCTTATAATCAAACCCTGCCACATAAATCTATTGCCATTCTACCGTGTACTGGGGCTGGTGATCCAACACCCGTCATGTCATGGTACTATAAAGGTATGCCGATCATAACAGAAGACAGAATACAAGTATCAGAAGACGGCAGTCTTACAATTAAAGACCTCAACAATGATGATAGTGGCGCATATACTTGCGTGGCTTCATCAAAAACTGGAAAATCTATCTGGACTGCAACGTTAATGGTTGACGCTCCTACCAACCCTAGCGTACATTTCTTCAGAGGTCCTGAAGAGTCTTCCTTACCAGGACCTCCAGGAAAGCCAAAGGTAGAATACGTTGGAACGAAGTCCGTCCGTATCGCATGGAAGCAAGATAATAAGATTGGTTCTTCTTCTCTGTTGGGTTATCGGGTAGAAATGTTTGGAAGAGATAACACCAACAATGGAAGATTTGAAGCCAGGTGGATTACTGTCGCACGAGGCCTAAAGGAAACTTCTTACACGCAAAGTTTTGTTGATAGTGATGTAAACTGCATTTTTTATGTACGAGCAGAGAATTCCCATGGATATTCTCCACCAAGTCAGTTTTCAGACCCTGTTATCATAAGAAGGGAAGAAGAATACTACTTAAAGACTACCATGACAGAAGCCGCCAAAACAGCAAAAATTCGACACAATTTAAAATCGAATGATATTGTGAAATTCTTGGAAGCTATTGCCATAGAATCAACATCGGCCAAGCTTATTTGGAAGGTAAACATAATATGATATTAAAAACATATTTTTATTTTCTCCGGGCAAGTCAGAAATCATCTTGACGTTAATATTTTAAGTACAATTCAATATTACGTACATATTTTAAAACATTTCAATTTTTGTTCACTTTCAGATAATCAATACAAACAATCAGCTGGATGGATTTAATATATACTTTCGACCAATCGATGGTTGGAACGTATCATCTACTGACTATAAAATGGTTACTTTGTTCAACTCCGGCACAACCACTTATGAAGTAAACGGTCTTCTAAAATTTACGCAATACGAGTTCTTCTTAGTACCGTTTTTTAAGACAATGGAAGGAAAACCTTCCAACAGTCGAATCGTCAGGACTTTAGAAGCCGGTAAGCACAGCTATTATCTCGTTATTCTAACCGTATTTTTCATTTACATCATTTCGAATTGTTACTCATGTAGGTACATTTTTTTTAGTTCCCGATGCTCCACCAACAGATCTTGAAGCATCTCTTATCAACAGTACATCCGTGTTACTTAAGTGGAAGCCACCTCCAGCTGGTACCCACAACGGAGTGATCCAGTGTTATCAGATAATAGTCAAAGAAGCAGGGAACGACTCCGGAATAGTCCAGAATGTTTCCGTGGTTGGAAGCAACGCCAGAGTGAATGGACTCACCCCAGGATCTGCTTATTGGCTGCAGTTGGCAGCTGCTACCGTAAGAGGGATAGGGCCATATACTCAACACGCCACTTTGCAACTTCCTTATGTTCCGACCCATGGACTTGATCCATCCACAAGACTTTTGGATGCAAACAATAGGTAAGACGAACAACGTTATCGCATCCATCCCATTTCCATTACCTTTGAATTCCCCGAAGATCATCTTTTGATATTGTTACAGTTTTATGCAGGTAAAACATTTCTGACATTTCTCTTTGGTTTCAGGAACATTCGCCACGATATTCAAACAGTTGTAACCGGTGATCTGTTAACAGAAACGTGGTTCTTAGCACTTCTTGGATCAATGCTAACAATTATGACACTTCTGTCATTGGCCATGCTTTTTATCCGACGAAGGCATCTTATGATGAAAGAAAACCCGCTGCCGAATTTGTACGGTAAGTAATTGCATATTTTTTTAATATGATATGAAACTGATTGAAAACGCTAAAACGCATATTTTTATTCTCGAATCCGCTTATTTTATTACAGTAATTCTCAATTTTGTCTTTCTGTCTTCAGATGCAAGATCTGGGAGTAAAAGTTTGGTTAGTCACAATATGGGCATCAAGGCTGGAATCGGTTTACCCCATCCCATAGCGACCGGGTACAAGCAGAATGGTAATATAAAAACTGATTCTTTGCTTTGGGTGAAAAGTAGACCGGACTCTTGGCGAGATAAAGAGTCAGACTCGTGGAGACGAGGAGATAAGGAACCGGAGTATGGCCAAATTACCCTGCCGGAATATGATAAGATTAATGGAAATATGCCGGACTATGCAGAAGTGGATGCTTCCATGATTACATGCACGAAAGATGGTTGTGTTACTCCAAATTCTCCTGCAGCATACGCTTCTGTCACTCTTGTTCCTAGTCCAGGAAATACTAGTGGATCAATGGTAAATATTTTCGCCTATATGCAATTCTTTTCCTATATTACAAACAAAATTAATATTACCCACGTGATTATTCGTAAAAGGATGTCTTTTAATTTGTGTTTTTATTTTCAGGAATGGTCAAATCGCTACGCTAAGAGCTGCGCCAATAAAAAGACAAATGGAGATATCGACGAAGACATTTATCCGGCTAGCAACGGCGGATATTTCAATAGAAATCTATTTTCAGAATCGTATTTCACTCCCCAGAATTCAAACATATCAAAATTTGCAAATAGTTCGCGAAACAGTGATAAATCAAATCTATCGTTGCAAAGCGAAAATTATTTATGCAATGGCAAAACCTGTAACTCGGCTAAAGATAAAACATTCACGATGCCACAAAACCACTTTGGAACTGCAAAACGAAGTCACAGGCAACAAAAACCATACAATTACGACAGTAATCCGGCAAATGAAATGGGAGGGGACCCATCAAGGAATGAGACATATCACAATAACTTTAGAATGCAAGAGAATCCTACTTTTGGGCTAGCTGCAGGGAGATGTGACACATATCTAGATGATGACGGCGAGCAGTTTTGTCTGGGAAATGTCCCGCCCATGACGGTGATGAATCATCAGTACTCCCGCCCCACCAACTTGAGGACTTCCCCTAACGACACGAGCGGCGCAAGGGCATTCGCTTCATTCAAGGCAAAAAATAGAGACACGGAATACCACACGTCAACGCGAAGTGAACCGGGGAACAATCTGTGAACTGGAAATATTGTAGAATTTCTTCAAGTGAAGAGAACGTTATTAAATGAAACACTATAAATTTGTGTACATCACTATACTTACAACACCATGTCAACCGGTTTCGGTAAATTCATGCCTTCATCATGGCGGACATCAAAACTTTACTTTTCTATCTATATCTTCCCTGGTGAAGAAGTGGCTGTGCTGAAACTTGTTAAGATGTTGTCAAAAAAGTGATTCATTAACATTATTGTCCATAAAATAATGTTGAGTGAAGTGTGGGTTGTAATTGAAGTAAGAATAGAACATTTATATTTGAAAAGTAACTTTTGATTCAGTTATGTTATTTTATGGATATTATTACATGTAAGCAATTAAAAATTATTACGAGTATGCCTTTTATGATTTCAGTCCCTATTTCATAATGCAAAATCCAATCAAGTCAATAGAATTTAAGTTATTTTGTAAAAACACATTATATTATGATTGTAAATTTGTAAATAAATGAAACGCTACGAAGGTACGCCTAAAATTTTATTAACGATTAAAAGGCCTTTATATATTACGTTGTGAATTAATTGATATTGTCATAAACCCATTTTGACAAAAACCCTTCTAACACGAAAATTTTAATTTTAATAAAAAAAAACTATGTCCATCCTTAGAGTTAGAACGGTCGCCAAAAATGTTGTAAGATAGCTTATATGTATATTTTAAATTGTGAAAATAGTATAATAGTACGCAAATTTGTATCAATATTAAAATAAGGGTACGTTATGTACGTGATACCATATCGAAGACTTAAAGCTTAACGAATGGATACAAAAGTATTAAAAATATTATATCTTGCAGGCATTGATAACCAAGTCATAGAACATTTTATTTTATTTTAATAACCCAATGAGAATGATTTCCAACTCATGACATTTTTGCAATGGTACCTACTGACTAATAATGATTTTTGAAAAATTAACTACTTGTCATATTCATGTTGCAGTTCAATAACGTGGTTTCTGAAATACAAAATTTCACCTCGGATAAATAATCTTTTATGACGTGGGATAAATTCTGCGTCGAAATTTGCGTGAATTTGAATTATCTTATTGAAAAACTGTTGGGAAAATTATAAGGCGAAATAAGTGTGGTATTTTCAAGTATTTTAAGGAAGGCATATCTTGAGAAATGCATTCCCAACTAACAGACTCTGTTCACGACATTTAACCTTTAGCATCCGATCTCAAATGAAAAATTTATTTAAGAATTTTAAAATTTTTCTCTAATGGATTAGAATTGAATGTTTACAATATGTTTTTTGCTTGAATGTGTATTCTCTATTACGTCATTTATGTTTCGGAAACCGTACCAGTCGCTCTGTGTATTTATATACAGGATATAATAGGACGTACTCACTGTTTAAAATCAGTCAGGTGGGTTCCTTTACAAGTGTACATGCATATACTTCTCTCCATAACATTAAACTTGATGAATGACACAAGTCAAAATTCATAACGATTCGGTGTACTGTAAACCTAAAATATCAATAATTGCCTCTATCCTATGTAAAATAAAAATCTTTTGTACATAATCAGTTATAGTTTTAAGCGTTATTAAATGATTATATGAAGCATATCCTGGACTGTATCATCATTATGTTAGAAGTAATATTTCTTCCTGTGGTTAAGATTTGTATTATCAATAAAATTACGATTTATAAAACAATAAAGGTGTATTCATTCTATAAGGTACAACTCAGCGTCTCGACCCGGATGAATTCAACTGTTTAAAGGAACTCGCGGTGCTTTGTGGAATGGAAAAAACCATCTACCATGTTCTACTATTCTTTGGATTACCAACACCTCTGACATAGGTCACCCCAAGTGGTTTGCTACGTCCGATGACTTGGTAGGAGTGCTTGGGTGCATAGGGAGAGGTTTGTCTTGGCGACGTGTGTCTGCCTACCAACTGCGTGGTGGGCCGAATGTTGGAGGTCGGTTGAGGAAGGCCCCTCGACTTTTCCTATCTCTCTTGACTTTCTTGACTGTCTTGCGAAAGGATGGATTATTACCTCCGTCACTCCTGGAGACATTGACCTCCAGATTCCTACCCACCCCCAATAACCCTTTCCTTTCCAAAACGTCCTCTACTTTATTTTCTTAAAAATACCCCCACAAAGGATTTCCAAAGATGACATAGGTATGGAGGAAAATTATGTTCCTCAGTACCACCTGTGTGGAATTAATGTCAAAAATAATATTATAATAATGGTAGTCACTAATTTACAGGGTATTTTTTAGAAAAAAAAATACATTGAGGGCGTTTTACGAAGCTTTACATGTTAAATTCATCAGTTTGTAATTTATGGCGTAGTACCAAGCCTACAGGATAGAAAGTCATCTCATAAACTGAATAGGTTATTTTCTTCCGAGAAGACGTCTCAAACGACAAGAAAGTTTGCTACTGAAATATTAAATATGTTTTCTATGTGCGGATCAGCGAAAGTTACTGGACAAAGAGGGAAGGAGCTTTTCATACTGGACGAGACTTAACTATCTAATAAATATTTCTCAAACAGAGGCCATACTATATCAGTACAATAATCTTCTCGTCGTATGAACTTGTGGACAGTTAAAGCTTCGTATCCGAAATATGAAGCAGAGAAGACACTGATTTCATAATAAATTGAAGGTTTCACAAAAGATCCTTAAAAAATGAGAATAGCACAAATGTGTTTTTTTTCTTGCTAAATGTACAAAAAGTGTATTTTTTTTTATTATGCAAACTATCAATTATTCTGCAAGAAAGAAATCATTAATTTTTTATTCAAACATATTAAGGTTTCGAGTTCGGACACATTGTAGATTTTATGTAGATATAATTACGTGGTGTAAAAACAGCGGCCTCAAATCCAAAATTAAGTTATGTTTGAAACAAGCGGCGCAGCCGTTCCTCTTAGTGATGTTAACTATGATAGCGTATTCAGCAAAATGTAGCCAAACAAAAAAAAAGTCAAGCAGAATAAGTAGAAAACAGATTTTATATAAACCTTCCAACCCACGAAATTGCAGAAGTTAATAACAAATTACTATTTTTTTCACTGTAGCATAGTGCACATCCTGACAAACGAAATATATAAGTCACAAAAATCATAAGGTACGATGCAACATACAATTTGTCGGTTAAAATCCCACGTCATTCAAGTGTCACAGAAATACCGACGGTATTTTATTCGCCTGAAGCCAATTTCACAGCCCCTTTACGCGGAGGACAAGTAAGTCAATAGCTTCCAAAAAATCTATGGATTTTGGCTGTCAAGCTTGTCACGTGTCTTTACCATGAGACACAAGGGAACAAGTCGTAATTTTAAGTAGCTGTCAAATTATCAGATAAGAGAAAGGAAATCATAGGTATTGAGGGTTTTTTAAAAAGATTTTTACATTACGTTAAGAACTCTTTTTATAAAATAATGAATACTCGAACGTGATAAGTATCAGTCTGAAGATACTCGCGATTGGTAAACCAGTTCGGTCAAAAAATTGAGACGAGTGAGTTTGAGACAAGTTTCAATGTGGCCTAACCACAGTTTTAAAATGGCTGTGAACGCCGAAACTGCTCTCACAATAATAAAATAATGATAACTAAAATACTCGCAGAACTTAATAATGACATTATTATGGTACATTTAATTTATTTTATATTTATTAAATGGAGTTCTACGAATTGATCGCAACAACAAATAACAGCTTTTTGATTCATTAATTCACTGAAATTTTTTTAAAAATATGAATCCCACACAAGAGTCCCAACTGCTCCCAACCGTCTGGAGTCAGTGATAATATGGCATCCCCAATTGGGGAATGTTGTAAGGCTGAAGGTATTGGGGAGGGGAAGGAGAAGGGAAAGACGAAGGTGGGAAAATACTTGGCTATTCAGATCTGGTCACCAAACGCTTCTAAAAGCCATTTCAAGCAACGTTTCAATTCTTAATGGTGGTCTTTAACCTGGGCGACACTGAGAGTATCTTAGACTCTGGAACATGCGCAAATATACCATATATATAAACATATTGTTTTTAAATGAATTAATTGTGAAACAGGACAAATTAATTAAATATAATTTACTTGCGCACGTCGGGATTTGAACTCGCGACCGTAGTAGAGAGCCTTACCCCTCGACCATGGAGGCCGTGAATAATGAATCAGAACCAGCAACTACTCCACATAAAAATTAAAATGTATTTACCTATGCTACGATGCAGCTCATATCGTTCGTGTAAGTATATTGAAGTAAGCAGAATGAATGAAAAGCCACTTAAAAAGTTCTCAATTTTAATGATAGCTGAGAAATTTAGTAGGGATTTAAATTCAAAGTTACGTAGGTAAAACAAGTTATTTTAGAAATACTGTTATGATACGAGTACGTTTAGTAAGCTTATGCACGCTTTAGTGCAGGTTGTCTTCTCGTTTGATTGCCGCCCTGCCGGCGTCTTTGAGAATAAGAAGATTGAAATCCTGAAAAAGAAAATTGAATTTGCGGGAAACCTATTTAGAATTAGAATATTCGCGGGGCCTTCTGGCAATTTGGTTACAGCGGTTGCGTGTAATGGAAATTATATGCGCCGCTGGGTTTTTACCCTTGCATTTGTGCATAGGTAATAATAAAATATGTTATAGGTACGAACAAGTCGTACAATTTATAATGTACAGTATTCCACAATACAACCGTCAAATCTGAAGGGGAGCGCTTACTGTGTGGGAAACGTAACTCTGTTTTGTGATACGCACACGATACAAGTCCTGGCTACTCGGAGCCAGTAGAGCTATTCAAATCGAGAGATTGTTGTTAAATTGAAATATGTGTGGAAGGGACAGGAAGAAAATGATTGGGATCAGTAGAGGTTACCCACCCTTTATTTTTAACGGCATTTTATTAAAACGGCAACTGGCTATCTAAACATTTCTCATTGAAACATGATGTTACTGCGAAAGGAGCCGAAGATAGAAATCTCTCAGCGTCGGAAAACTTTATTTCGAGGCGCTCCAATATTTTTGCCAGATCTAGGATACTGCAGTTCCTACCAGTTAATATTTATTTTTGTCTATTATTGAGGTTTAATCATACATTTTCTTTTACTACAGCTAATTGAATGAGTGATGGATGCACCCATTCATACCCCCCTGACTAAAAGTAATACATTTCCTCATTATTCTGCTCACGCGAGCTTGTGATTATCACAGCCGATTGGGCTAGGTATCTCCGTAGGTCAAGATTTTTAACAATTTATTTTAAGTGCCTATTCAATTTCTGTGAGAAATAACCAACCTTACAGGTGTTCACTTTTGGTGTTTATCTTTTACAACGTAATTGTATAATTAATTATGAATTGTTATGTGTTAATTCAGAGAACTCCATTCAATTAAAATAAATTGAATTACTCGAAACAAATTTATTAATGTTATTATTAATTTTTGCAAGTAATTTAGCTTTTTTTATTATTGTGAGAGCCGTTTCGACGTTCAATTCCATTTTCAAACTGCCTAAACAGCTATCATAATAATAAAAAAAATACTTGGAGAATTTAATAATAACATTAATAAATTTGGTTTTCGTTTAAATGGTAAATAAAAATTTGGTACGTAAGTTGTCTAGTGCCCCCAACTATTGGGGGCACTAGACAACTTATTACTAAATTGGTCTTTGGTCTGGAGCCTCAAAATATCTGAAAAAACAATGACTCTCTGCAAAAATGGGCGGTCGTTTGATAGATTCCCCAACCTTAACAAACGAATTGTAATTTTAAGAGCACAGGTGGGAATGCTGCCTTTATTCTAAGGGCATATCAATGGAAGATACTACGAGAAACTAGCGTCATTGATTCCTTCGGCACCGGTGGTGCGAATGCTTCAAACGTGCGCCGAACATGTGTGCACAGTTGACATTTGTCACATGAAAACGGGTCGTTTCTACGACTCATTCCTATGTTCAACTTTAACTTCATTTGTCGGCCTCTGTGTTTCCTTCTTCCTGCAATATGGGTCTCTTCAAGACCCGTATTCATCCATTCCTCTCTTTAAAAAACCCTAAACATCGAATCTTCAATTATTTGCTTGAGGGTGTGAAATTGATATAAGTAAAAAAATACATAAATGAATAAAAAATTAGTTTGCATTCACCACTTTATTAATATACATCAACATGTTTCGAAAGCGATGCGTTCTTCATCAGGAATATATATAATATATATTATTATTATTATTAATAGTGTTCTATATATTCCTGATGAAGAAAGCATCACTTTCGAAACATGTTGATATGTATATATTAATAAAGCGGTGAATACAAAGTAATTTTTAATTCATTTATTAATAATGACGCCACAAAGTGAACATCAAACTTTTAAGGAAATTATAAAAAAAATACATATTTCAATACTATTCAAATTTATTCTGCAATAAATGTATTACCAAAGAAAGTAATAACAATTTGTTTTTTATTACGCCCATCATGTAAAAAAAATTATACGGCATAGACTCTTTACAATGAATTTATGTAATTAAACTTACAAAAATATAAATTACGAAAAAAGTAATTTGTAAAAAAAACGGTTATTAAATAACGACAACCTAACAATAACTAATCACTTATTCCCAACGAATTGAAGTCAATACATGCATCAATCCACATTGGAAAACAATACCTGTACCAATATATTTGATTAATGGGTATTAAATGATTTCGTTACATACTATTATTTTATAGTTTTGGTATTTTTATTTTTGAACAACATCAAACAAGGACAATGCTTACCAACTGCAAATACGATAAACGGTTACATAACATTGGGATTAAATAAAATAGTATCAATTTTGAAATTTAACAGAACAATAATTGTAAGTAACAACATCAGAAAAAAGTGAAATGATCATAAATATGATTAAATGAATGAACTGTATTGTAGAAAAATCATATTTGACAATTAACAAAAAAAGCTTTTAAAGTCATTTCAAAATTATTATTACAATTACGGGTAGATGCTTTAACCAGAATAATGTATCACACATTTAAACTCCGATGTCTGTAACTCATTTGGAACCGAGGAAAATTTAAAAAAAAAATAGATACCGCACTCCAGTGAAGCAATGATCTTTTTCTGACATAATAATAATAACAGGATTACTTCCGTTTTCGTGATAAAATCACCATAATAATTTATGTAACCTATCACTTAGACTTGAAACTAATACCATACAGCAACATTTTATTACTAATGGCTTACAAGTAAGATCTATAACTGTTGACTTACAACTAAGACTTATAGCTAGAAACTAACTACTGACACTTATAACTTATAACTCATCCATGTCTAATAAACAGTTAGTGAGTTACAGCTAAAACTTATAGCGAGTGACTTACATTATAACATGAATTCCACCATGAATTGACAGATTCAAAATTAGAAAGAGATACTCATGACTTAGACATTATGTTG
Source organism: Halesus radiatus (assembly GCA_022606495.2). Classification (NCBI taxonomy): domain Eukaryota; kingdom Metazoa; phylum Arthropoda; class Insecta; order Trichoptera; family Limnephilidae; genus Halesus; species Halesus radiatus. Next base: position 27,518 of record JAHDVE020011511.1, on the reverse strand, counting down.
GTTTCCTTTTGGCATTGATCCCCAAAGTCAAAACGTGTTAGTTAAATCGAAATGTTGAATCGGTATTCTAGCATTATTTGTCTAGTTTACTGCTGGCTCTGTTTTGAAAGCAGAGGCCGTGAAACTCTGAACAACACAGATAAAAATAAGTGCATAAGGGAAATTCCATGCATAGATAAAGGCTTTAAAGAAGCACAACGTTCGTAGAATGGAAAATGTATTTTCAATCGTTCTTAGCATTGTCTCGCGAGGAGTTAGGAGCGCGATGTTCTCTGCATAATACATTGCTACAACTCTCGAGTCGCTGCACTAGCTTTGTGACATTTCAGGAAACGATACTCCTGGTTTGTGGCGGCAATTCAAAGGAAAGCCAGAGCTTTATACCGCTAGCTCCTTAATGATTCCGGCCAACAAAGCCTTTTTCACGAGCTTCTAAGTTAAAATGCAATTTGATATTCTATGCGTTGTTTCCCCGTTGTTTTCTCCACGTATAATGTTAGAATGTATTAAGTTACGCAGCGTTATTCTAATGCGATGGCTCGAAATCTTGTTTTTACGGATGGATATATGAATAAAACCGATATTTTACATCGTGCATTATTATTCTGGGTATTAATAGATTTTCCAGCATATGTGGAAAACCCATTATATCTATAACATAATATTAAATTGTTACAGCGGAAAAATGGACATTTAAAGAAGAAAACAACTTTTATATTCCCAACGATTTCACTAATGCCTTTTACCATAGGTTTTTTTTTATTAATTTCGAAAGGCCGATCATTGGTATTTAATGTCGATTGTGAGAATTACCGAACATACTGTTGAACAAACTTGATTTGCTAATTATGGAAAGTAAAATAATTCAAATGAAAACATACGAAATTAATACTGATTCTAAAGATTTTTTTTAATAGTCTCACGAGAGAAACGGCCGCGCTGCTTGTTTCATACAAAACTTAATTTTGGATTTGAGGCCAAAATACTAACCTAAACCCAACCTTTCATTAAAAGGTATAGCAAATACCAAGTACGATTAAGTATATTAAAAATAAATAACATGAAAAATATAAAAAGGTGTTAAAATAAGCATTATGATGGACTTAAATTTAAAATAAAACCACTAATTTACGTTGGAACATAAATTTGCCGCATATAATTTAAAATATCGACCGGAAGAATCGTTTTTTAAAGATGATTTTTTTTTAATTTTCATTATTTTATAAAATCATATTTTCATTGCAAATTTGAAAATTTAAAAAAGAAAATACCATATACCCGCAAATAATAAATAGTTTCCTGTAAAATCGTGAAAAAATTATTTCTTTAATGTCCTATATTTCATAATTTAAGACGAAAAAAATAAAATAATACTAACACGTTCTATATATTTACTATATCTTTAGGTCGAAAAAAGATCATTCAGTTACATTGGGTATTTTGGCCTCAAATCCAAAATTCATAGATATTCCTATTATTAGACATTTTATCCATAATTATTACCAGTGGCGGCTCGTGACTTTTAAGCGAGCTAGAGTGCTAAGATTGAAAAATACGACGTTATTGATGTTGTTGAAGTCGAAAATGTTTTTATTTGTTTTCAAAATTTCATTTTTTTATGACGATTTAGATGGTAGGTGGGGCACTATATTTAGTGAACGGTCTGGTAAGTATGACCACAAAAAATTTTCGTTATCAAACTCCTGTCACAACATAAATGTTCTCGCATTAAAATATTAAAATTAATTTACCACGATTTATGAACGATTATGACTTTATTTATGTATTCTTACACTAGATGAAATGTGTTGGTAAATTCATAAACAAAATATGTCGACTTTTGGAGGATTAATGACTTAGTCATGTGGTATTTTGTCCACCTTCTTGGCTTTTCGAAACGTTAACTCGTATAGGCAGGGGTAGTACCATATTCTTTAATAACGATTATGAGAATCTAAAAGATTTTATTAAGCAATTTAATAGTTTGATATTAGGTAAATCTGGACTCATTTTCTGGCCAAATTGCATTTTCATGATCTGATCATTTGTAAATCTTTACCATGCACAAATATGAACGTAAATATTTCCTCACACATTATTTTTTCTGCAGTGGCGTAAACAAATATGTACTTTGGTATACAAATTGGGCAGTACCTAATACGTAGAATAGTTTACACAGATGCTTCAGTAGGTATCACCTCACATAACTAAAGACATTTCAGCAACAATGGTTAGTGAACTTACATGTTATTATGTTATGATAACGTGGCATCGATACTAGAACCAACAATGCACGTATTTGTCAATAATTAATTAAGTTACACATGTAGCAGAGTGGAACCCCAGTGCCTCCGAGTTGAGCAAGACGGGTGGTAGGGGTAGTTGCTTGAGGGTTGGTATTTATCAAGACAATGACAGGGTATGATCACATATTCATTAAAAACCGCATAGTTCCGGCCATTCTTCCTGTGGCTGTCTGAAATATTCTTTGCATCAAGAAATTATTATATTTACCAAGTTTTTAGAATAAACTAATATCATAGCATAGAAGTTTAGACCGATATCACAGTAGGCACTTGTGGATAATATCAATGATTTCAAACGAATTATAAAAATGAATGACGAAGTCAGCAAAACGAATTAACTAAAATAAAATATTCCTTAACTATCAGGACTTAAAATGGGACTAAACGACACTTTTAAATTTATAACACCCATGTCACAAAACTAACGATGAAACACATACACAATATTAATATATTACTTCCTTTTAAAAAAATGAATTGTATTAACGTCTCTGTCTAGCATTACCATCATGATTGACACGTAGAATATAACATATATGTGTATGTATATTATCCTCAAACTGATCAGAGGCATACAAATACAGCTTTGATGTATCATATACATACTCATCCGACTGTTGTTCAACTCCTGTCCCGATCCTATCTTCCTCTTTCGCTACCCCCTTCCTTCTTATTTTTATAAAGAAAACATCTGTACTTAACCACTAGTAGCATAAGAAACTTTTAGGATTACCTTTTGTTAAACTTCCTTTGCATATAAATCTGTATTAAAAGCTGTTAGTTTCTTACAAATGAATAAATGAATAAATAAATAAATATCAGGTTATGTTCTGATTTTGGAAATGGTACGTTTTTGTATCACACATAAACATGTTCCATTGTTGTGCATATTATCATTGCCAACAAGGGCAACAAGCATTATGTTAGTTGTAATTATCTATTCCTAAACCATAGATGTTGGCCATACACAATATTATTTATAAGACCCACCTGTTCATAAATATGTTTGTCACCAGTTTTAAGTCACTAGTTATAAGTCTCAGTTTTAAGTCGCTAGCCATATAAGTCTTAAATGTAAGTCACTAATTATAAGTCTGAATTAGTTAGTTTCTAGATAACTAGTTATAAGTCTCAGTTGTAAGTCGCTAGCCATATAAGTCTTAAATGTCAGTCACTAATTATAAGTCTGAATTAGTTAGTTTTTAGATCACTAGTTATAAATCTTAGCTGTAAGCCATGAGTAATAAATCTTAGCTGTAAGACATTAGCAATAAATCTTAGATGTAAATTATTAGATATAAGTCTAATTGATAAGTTATAGGTTAGATAAATTATACTGTATAGCACCCTTACGGTGATTTTATCATGGAAACGGCGCCGTAGAAATAATATATTTATTATTATTATTTTGTATATCGTATTCTAATTTTTTGCGTACGGCGCCAGGGAACATTTCTCCAACTTTCTGTGTCTGTGGTTAGAGGTGCATAAACGCGAAGTTAATCTTCTTTACCCAGTGAGCGGGATGCCTATTGCTACTTTAGGGCTATTATTTATTTATATTTTAAAGAATTGTAAACTGTGTTTTATGTGCTAGCGGCACTTGCTGACGGTAGTCTTATATTTAAGCCCGCTCACTAAGGTAATGGAGGGTATAATATGGAATTTGGGCGGAGACGGAAGGGGTCGTTGCTGGAGGTCCAGTGGCCGAGGTTGGATATAGAAGGATTCGAGTTCGTTAAGCAATACCTGCTACATATGATTTACCTGTAAAGTCTATTCGGGTAGTTGTAAATGTCCAAGGATTACAGTGAATATAGTGAATTTTTGCAATGGATTACAGTTTCAGACTACCGGGCTGAGGCCGCCCTGGGACTCTCATATATATGTACATAATTTTATCCTTGAACCTTACCAGGATTAACATCATATCATCCTTGCATCTCTAATAATTAATAATACTGGTCAATTTAGCGGCTGTTGTACCGCACCGCCTTGGGGTATCGATCAGCGAGCACGATGGCTTCAAATACCTCACCGTACTGATCGAGTAATACTGCACTTACCCGCCGTGCCCCTTACCCACTGTTCCGGTACTAGCGGGCCGCTGTATTTAGAGAACCCCGTGGCACACAAAGTGCCGCTTGCATCATACATCGCCTCAAAGTGCGGCCTATTCGGACTGCTTACCGCTTAATACTCGACTGCGACTAACAATATTGTCCCGGCTAATACGCTACGTCGGGAGAGCGAATTACAACGGAGAAATCGGCAAGTTCCACTTGTGTACGGGTAATATTATAATCTGGTGATTGTAATCGTGTTTGGATGACAATGAAACGTGGTTTTGGCCTAGTACTTAGACTCATAAAATTAGTACAATACATTAAGATTTTTTTGGGCACTTTTTATATGCTTTTACTTTGAGGGCGCTTTGAAAAACTCCCAACTTCGAAAAATAGTAAATAGAAAAAAAAAACACTTGGATCTAAATTGAAACATGTAAATACGTATGTCTCAGGCTGTGAAACGGATGAACGTATGAACTATTAAGATTATTATTTTTTTTTGTCTTTAAAATATTAATGTCAAAATAGTATTAATAATGAAAAAAAAAATTGTGAACAAATTGCGAAAAGATTCTGAAAATAAACAGTCCATTCATCTCATTCAGTCCAATATATCATCTTTGGCTTGGGTAGAGGGGAGTCTGAAAAATTATTAAATAACGTCACTTAAATTTAATTTTAATTTTAAGGTATGTCTGTTGAACGCGGTGGATGTGGGTCCGTACGTCGATTTCGTAAATTAAAAGTTGCGTCGAATATCACAGATATGAATGAGATGATACTATGTCTATTCGCTTACACTACGATAGGACTAACTAAGAAAGGACCTACTGCTAGAAGGTTAACTATGTAGGTTGCTACGTTCGCTATCTCACTTTCACTTTAACTTTGTTTAAAATTTTCGGGAAACAATGTAATAAAATTTATTTCCATTGTGTTCTTAATATCATTGATTGTTTACCGATTACAATTATTGTTTTATGAATAATATTAAATAATTTGCGTTTATTCACGAATGAAATGTTACTAGTGTTTACCGTGTTTCTTTTACTGATGTTTGCCGTAAAATGAAAAACTCTCCCATCATACAGGAGGCAATTTTTTCACTTATTTCTATAATTTGGTTAGAGACAGCAGACGACCTCATGCGATACATAATAGTTTATTATTAAGTCAAAGTACGGCAATTACCGTATCCTTAGCTTGCCACTTTATGAGCTCTACAAAGTGTCTATTGTTTGTATTGGCATTACATATCATCGAATTTTTTTCATAGTCCTCTTAAAACTAGTAGATCCTGTGCTGAAGCAAACTAGGTTTTGAATAAGGGGATTTTCAGCGACTTCCATATTGATAGTCAAGATTTGTGTAGGGTATTTTCAGTCATTTCTATGACGTTGTTTTAAGAATACTAGTCATTTCTTCTTCTAAAATACATAAATCAGAGTATTAAAGTAGGTAATGTAAAACTTTTCATATGACTTAAGTACCACACCAACTGCTAGTTTGCAAAGAAACCTAAAACTCCCCTCATCTCGGTGCAGTAAGAAACGTGAGGGCATTTGTTATTTGGTTTAATTGTACGATCCTACTTTATGCAAGTAGTATTCAGTGCCTTCCGGGCCCTTGGGTTTGGTAAATTAAACTTCTGAAGGGCCCGCTGGTACCGACTCAATGACAGCTCGTTCAGATTTTAATAAAGCGAGCTGAAGTGCTCATGTGCACACTGTACGTACAGTATCCAGCGGCATACGAAGTAGTTCAACAAATTAAGCAAACTATTATTCGGAAGACCAAATGAAAATATAGCTCAAGGGGTAATTCACGAATATTTGAAAGCTAAATAACAATTTACATTTGGAGGTTATCGCTTTACTAAGACAAAACTTTGCTAAATTGGAAATACTTGCCACCCAAAGTAGGTATGAGCGATATTACATGTGTTTATTACGGAATCCCGTGGTCAGCAGTAAGCGTAGGCAATTTTGTGTACGTACCCACAGATCTAATTATACGCTTGTCTATGCAGTTTACGGGGTCGCTAGAGTGATTAAAAAAAACGATTTGTCGGATCGTTAGTTTCTATTTTGACCGCTTGCAGAGATAACTGTATCACACTCTTTTTTTTTCTTTTTTTTATATGAATACCGCACAAGAGTCCCAAACTGCTCCCAACCGTCTGGAGCCAGTGAGACTATGACATTCCCGATCGGGGAATGTTGTGAGGCTGAAGGTATTAGGGAAGGGAAGGAGAAGGTGGAGAGGAAGGCGGGGAAAATGGGAAATACCTGGCTATTCAGATCTGGTCACCAAACACGGCTAAAAGCCATTTCAAGCAACGTTTCAATTTTGAATGGTGGTCTTTCACCAGTGCGATACTGAGAGTATCTTCCACTCTGGAACGTGCGCAAATATACTATATATTATTTTTAAATGAATTAATTGTGAAACAACACAAATTAATTAAATAAAAATTACTTGAACCCGTATTCGATAACCCGTACCCGGATTCGTACTCGAGAGCCTTACCCCTCGACTATGGAGACTCTAGATAAGATTATACACAGACAGTACTCAGAATGAAAAAAAAATCGTTCTTAAATCAATGATGTTTTAAGGTTGTTCTTAAAAACCAAATTATTGTATTTTTTTACAATAACAGAAAGGTATTATTTTAAAATTTCACGTAACGTAACGGAGAACCATGCTCATAAAAGTTACATGAATAACAACGAAAGATGTTTTTTCAAATACGACAAAACCCCACCCTGATTATTAATGAAAAGTGATACGACTTATATAATACTTAGGTACTACTGTCCCTATTCTGTAAAAAATAATTCTGAAAGTAGATACACACTTGAACTTGTATCATCGCCGAAAAGAGTTGTTGAACAATATTGAACTAGAGAGAACTTATAGGTTAAAGGTTAAATTGTGCGGGACTCCGGTTAACCACTACACACCAGCATTAATAACCCTTCGAGCGCGAACGGGGTCACATGTCGTTATTTGTTTGTGTCGTTATATTGATATGTTGTAAGTTTTTATGTTGCTCCGTGCTCGACGCGTCAAACAATAGCTCGACAAGAGGGCTGGCCAAAGCGTCATAGTGCACATTGACAGGCTCTTGAAAACCTATTTGTTTTTATCGTGGGGTAAATGAAAACAAACTAAATGTTTGGAGTTTGTATCCTGAATCAGAAAATATAATACAGCATGTTACTGAGTAAGTAGGTACCTGGTTTTATACGCAGGAATAAGGACTTTAACAAAGACTCTAATTGACGTTCTATTAACGGTAAGAAAAAATATCTCTCTTTAGATTTCAGATTTTAGATTTTACAAGCATGAAGGGAGGGATCAATGAATATCACGAATCTCAACCGGATTTGTTAAATATGTACATATTTTTTCTGAAAAATTCAGTACCCTGTTCTGAAATATGGATCTATAATGATAAAAATATTGTTTTTTGTTGATGTTCAATATGTTTGATGGTTTACCTAATTTATTTATTTAATGACAAAGCACAGTTTTGTATTATTTATTTATTCAGTATATGCAAAATGCATCAGGTAAATTCGTTTGTTAGTTCCTTTTTTGGTCTCCTGCAAAGATAAGTACAAAATGGAATATTTTTCTGCAACACGTACACAACTATCAGTCAAACTCACTAACCAATAGGAAGCGGCCAATAAGTTTGAAGGTATTGTCGATATATTCGCTGACTCCATTTATAAAGTAAAGCGTCATCTATTTTTTAACAGCACTTTGATGAATCCTACAATTAATTATTGTAGCGTGGGAGATGTAGCGTTTACGATTTGTGTCATATATTTTAGTTTTCTGTATTACGCTACTGTTGTACGTTTTAAAAATATTATTTAACAAATTAATTAAATAATATACTTTGTTTTCACCACTTTATTAATATAAAGATATCTACATGTTTCGAAAGCGATGCTTTCTTCATCAGGAGTAATACTAAAAACAATAATGTCAAGTATAGAGAAATGATAAAAATTAGAACACAATTGACAAATTATGAACATAAACAAAAATTGATTAAAGTAGTTAAGTAATTAATCAAAAATTTTAATAAAAAATTATTGAGAAAAAATATTACAAAACATTGAATAACAAATAATTTCTGAAATTTAAAATATTTCAATAAAAAGCGTTGATTAAATTTAATAAATAATCAAATATATTTTTTTTAAATAGTTTACTCTTGAATTTATTTTCATATTAATATTAATAACAAAAATAATTTCTTTTTTAATTTCTAATATAAATTTTTAATTCTAATTTTTATCATTTCTCCATACTTGACATTAATATTTTTAGTATTGCTCCTGATGAAGAAAGCGTCATTTTAAAAACATGTAGATCTTTATATTAATAAAGTGGTGAATAAAATGTATATTATTTAATTCATTTATTAATAATGATGCCGCAAAATGAAAACGAATCGTTTGAAGAAATTATATTATTTAACATAACTTTAGGGTTTATAAACTCTAATAATAATTAAAATGATGTTTATTACCTTATTTTTTATAACAAAATAAGAAATAATGATATCCTCACTGGGATTTCGCTTGCTGAGGACTTCATTAAAAAACATGAATTTACGTTTTATTAAATTGGTGTGCTTGATGAATAAAAAATTAATATAAGGTGAGGAGTTTTAAGTGCAGTTGAGTGGTATCGGGGTTAGTCCACATTTACATATAGGTGTCTATGTACATTTAGGTAATATTTTCTATAGCTCCCTATATTCTTTTCTAAAAATGTACGAAAAAGCCCTGAATAATCTAATAAATAAATAAAACATACCAATCCATAAAAAGCATTTACTTTGTGGCTTCACATAGTTATAATATAAACACATAAATTTGTTTCGAACCATAGCAATTTAATAAAATTATCGACCAGTTTCAGAAATGGCTTTTAGCCGTGTTTGGTGACCAGATCTGAATAGCTAGGTATTTTCTCACCTCCCTCTTCCCCTTCTCCTTCCCCTCCCCTATACTTCCAGCCTCACAACATTCCCCAATTGGTAATGCCATATATCACTGGATGCAGACGGTTGGGAGCAGTTGGGATTCTTGTGCGGTATTCATATAAAAAAAAAATAAAAAAAATACCCTTCCTTCTTCAAGACTATGTGAGGGTACTTCTGAAACCAGTCGATAATTATATAAAAATGAACTGGTTCTAAACAAATTTATGTGTTTATATTTTAAATAAATAAAAGTATGCTTAATATGTTTGACCGGTCAGTGGGTGAATTGGCATCGCGTTTAGGTCTCACCCAGGCGTCGTGAGCTTAACTCCTCGGCTGGCTAAGTCCTCCATTACGACACAAGCAACATCTTACGCTTACTGTAATGGTAGTAGGAGATTTTCAAATATTGTCAGGTTATTCGTAACCAGGGAATATTTATCTTTCTGTAAAAAAAAAAGTATATATTGTGTATCTTGATGAGGAAAGCATTGCTTTGGAAACATGTTGATATATATATACTAAACAGGGGTGAGAAAAATTATTTCTTACTAGTTGTATTAATAATGACAGCGTGAAATAATATTTTTATATTGAACAAAAAATTAAACTATCTATTTTTATCCCCGTGTTGCTGGGATATCCCTAATTAGGCATTGAGGATCCTAGTGTAAACAAAAATAGTTGTATACTGCCCTGAAGACGCTACGGTAGTAGCGAAACCCTGTCGGCAAAAGTATAAATAAAAGTGATGGAAACAAAATTATTGTTTTCTTTTTAAAATTATAATGTCACATCACCAAGTTAACGCTTAATATATTTTTCATTATTATTGTGTACGCACCCTTTAGCTAACTTTCTTCATGGTAGAGCGGCGAGCTCTTTGTTTCTGGACCCCGGGGGTCATGGGTTCAAATCCAAATACATACAAGTATAAAATACAAGTGATGTAAACAAAGTTATTGTTTTATTTAAAAAAAATAGTTCTATTCTATATAGTCCATTCTTTTGATCGCTTGGTTTATTCGTTAGTCCCTACAGTGGCCTGAAGAGAAGAATGCAAAAAAATTCCCTGACATTCCAAATGAGCAAAATTCTGTATTAATTGAATCAAGTATGTGTGACAAACTAACCCGCCTTCCGAAAAGGCTTTTAATAAATCAAATTTCGTAAAATCCATGACATTACAAATGAGGCATATAAAAATAATATCAGTTCAGCACGTAATATTCCCAGCGAGATAACAATCTGGATCTATTCGTGTAGCCCGCAGGCAATATTCATTTAGAATATGGCAGGATTTTGTAAAATGAAAAGGATTATCCTTCTTCGAAAAGGACGACCTCGGCTAAGGATCAACAGTAATCCCTGTTATAAAAGGAAATGGGTAAAAAAAATGATCCCAAATATTCCATACCTAAGCCCGATTTCGGAAACAAAAATTGAATGAAATGAAATTAAAATTAATGTCTTTTGGAAAATCTATGGCTATTTTGATAGTAATAAAAATTACCAATTGTGCAGTTTTAAGGAATATTGTCCACATTATACATTGAAACTAAATTATTTATTCTATTTATTGGAAGAACTTGAAGAAGCCTACAAACCTAATTTTTATTCATTTTTATTTTATTTTTTATATGAATACCGCACAAGAGTCCCAACTGCTCCCAACCGTCTGGAGCCAGTGAGAATATGGCATTCCCAATTGGGGAATGTTGTGAGGCTGAAGGTATTGGGGAGGCGAAGGCGAAGGGGAAGAGGGATGTGGGGAAATACCTGGCTATTCAGATCTGGTCACAAAACACGGGTAAAAGCCATTTCAAGCAACGTTTCAATTCTGAATGGTGGTCTTTCACCAGGGCGATAATGAGAGTATCTTTCACTCTTGAACGTGCGCATATATACTATACATTATTTTTAAATTAATTAATTGTGAAACAGCACAAATTAATTAAATAAAATTTACTTGCGCAAGCCGGGATTTGAACCCGCGACCTTCGGATTCGTAGTTGAGAGCCTTACCCCTCGACCATGGAGGCCGTCAAGTTAATAGGTATATCGAGATATATTCGCATAAGTATAATATCCGAGACACAATCTAGATTGCGAATGAATTCGGGTAGAACCTTGCAATCATGCACAGAGATAGCAGTCAAGAATATGGAAATAAATTGATATTAATAATTATTAAAGTAAATAAAAAAATTGCTGTAAATCACGAATTTATTTATTCTAACGCCAACCGGTTTCGCTTATATCAAGCTTCATCAGGGCAAAAATAAACACTAAAAAATAATGCAGAGTTATCGTATGTATATCTATACGATATCAGTATCTATGCATTACTCTGTATTATTTTTTAGTCATTATATTTGCCCTGATGAAGCTTGATATAAGCGAAACCAGTTGGCGTTAAAATACATTAAATTCGTAGTTTACAACAATTTTTTTTAAATGTATTTTACAGAGTTATCGTATGTATATGTATACGATATCAGTACCTATGCTTAACTCTGTATTATTTTTTAGTTATTATATTTGCCCCGATGAAGCTTGATATAAGCGAAACCGGTTGGCGTTGAAACACAATAAATTAGTTTTTATAACAAAGTGTTTGTTTTATTTATTATGATGTCAAACCACAAAGTGTTTACTTCTTACGAAAAGATTTTAGTAATTCAAATTGAGGTATGATATCGATATGAATGAGTACGAGTAGTAATGTCTCGTTAGCTCAGTGGTTAGAGTTATAGTCCCAGAGAGGTCCTCGGTTTGCTTCCCAGATGCGACTGTTACCTTATTATTTTATTTGTATTTTTCTGTTTCGTATTTCAAATGAGATTCGTTAATATTATCTTTAATGATTAAATTATTTATCCGTTTATACGCGCTAGAAATTCACGTAAGAATAGTGTGGGGTTATTACAGTCCACCATCAAGTCTTGTGTGTTCCGTTGTCCGTAGTCAGTGTGGATATGGTTTATGGAACTCTCAATTGGGGAACCCATGTTTGTGAGGCGGGAGGAAAAAATTGGATTGTGGAGAGTGGGGAATAGGGAGTAACGCTGTTTGGAATGGTGGTCTCTCACCACGGCGATTATGAAAGAATTATTTTCTCTAGAAGAGAAACAGCTGCGGTGCTTGTTTCATACATCTTAGAAAATTATTTGCGGGTTTTAAAAAAAATATATCACATTTGCTATGTAAGTATGATTACATAAATAAAAATAAAACATAATTTTTTTTTTCGGGTCAATATTTTAAATTCTGTATGGCAACTTTGTATTCCACCTTAAATTGGACGTTTTTAATTTAATTTAAACTCCACCATAATGCTTATTTTAATATTTAATATATACAATTAATTTTATTATATTTTCAAAGCAGATGGGTTAAAACATTTTTTTAAATCACCGTTAGCCCCTAAATATTTGTTAAAGATGCCTCTAAAATCGCAAAAAAAACAATTCCTTTTGATGGCCGATATTTCATAAGGTAAAACAAAAATAAATAAAATACTTCCCATCCGTACTAGATATTTACTAAACCTTTAATTAAAAAAATAGATCATTCAGTTCGGATCGGTATTTTGGCCTCCAATCCAAAATTAAGTTATGTATGAAACAGACAGCGCAGCCGTTCCTCTTAAGGTGATCCACCGGCTATAATTCCAACGAAATCACGCGCTCCTTTTGCTGGTGGCGACAAGGTTGAGTTTCCCGCTTAACATCGGCCTCATATTCGATTTACGCAAAAAAAACCATCACCAAAGTGCGTGTATTATTCTATTCTGTAAAGCTCAGACATAATTATTAAAAAAAAATTCTGTCATATTCGAAAAAACTTAATATACCATAATTAAGTACCATACCATATTAAGAAAAGGGGTTTGTAAGTAGGAGAGTTTGCGCTACAATTTTTTTTTTGAATGTTTATACTTTTTTTATTTATATTCTTATAAAAAAATATTCCAAAAATATACTCGGTTAATCGAAAGGCCAGGGTGTGTTCTACTTGTAGTATTTAATTAAATTATCTATGATATTTCTAGGCCATCAAATTCTCAAACCGAAAACACATGATTTTGCAATACTTGCCATTGCATCGCCTTAACTAAAAGCAGATAACTGCAACAAATTTACAAATATTATGAAATCAATTTCTGCACACAATAATTTTCTGTATTAAGAACGACTTTTTTACTATTTTTTTATTTACCTTAATTTTATTTAATTTTCTCCTTTGTATATACTCGTATATCTACTATCATGTATAAAACAATATTATTTAAGCGAACGATTTATTGAAATTGTATCTATATTTTATTTTTTACATAAAATAGGCAATATGTACAAAACTTACATACATGTATGTTTTCAAAACAATGCTAATTAATAAGTAAATACAACAATTATAATGTGGCAAAAATCATACTTAACCAAATTAAAAACAAGCGAAAGATCGAAAACATATTGTGGGTGGGCACATAAAGTAATTCCTTGTGCTGCGCTGATGGTACGCTGTTTTGGTACCTAATATTGAGTGTTGACGGCCTCCATGATCGAGGGGTAAGACTCTCGACTACGAATCCGAAGGTCACGGGTTCAAATACCGACGTGCACAAGTAAATTTAATTTAATTAATTTGTGCTGTTTCACAATTAATTAATTTAAAAATAATGTATATTATATTTGCGCACGTTCCAGAGTGGAAGATACTCTCAGTATCGCCTTGGTTAAAGACCACCATTCAGAATATAAACGTTGCTTGAAATGGCTTTTAGCCGTGTTTGGTGACCAGATCTGAATAGCCAGGTATTTCCCCACCTTCCTCTTTCCCTTCTCCTTCCCCTCCCCAATACCTTCCGCCTCACAAAATTCCCAAATGGGGATGCCATAATATCACTGGCTCCAGCTGGTTGGGAGCAGTTGGGACTCTTGTGCGGTATTCATGTAAAAAAAAGCTTCAAAATCTTCAATTCGTGAGCAAGTCGTTGATACGAAAATACGCAGTGATATAATAGCGGCCAGGGAACTAAACAATAACTAAACTTTTGATAAACAATAGTAAATACTAATAATGATACAAAATTTATTTTTAGAAAATTAAGATCAAAAAGCTACATAGCAAGGTATTTTTGGAAAAATTTCCAACTGATTAGCGGCCCGATGAAAGTAGAATTGAACAGTGGAGTCATTACTTAGTCGCGCAGATTTACCTTTACAGCATCTATTACGGAATCCCAGGTGAATTGCAACTTTGAGGAAACGCGTCCATTAGCGAAATAATTGAAGTAGCAACTTTGAAGAAATACGTCCGTTAGCGAAATTGAAGTCTGTTTTTTGTCCCGAATTTCCTTATTTTCCCGTGCTGTTTACTTGAGGGATGGGTCCCGCGGCGATTGTTCGGGGAAACAAAGCTTAGCAGCCGAGATTTCACGGAAAGTGAGAGGAAAAATGATGGATGAGGCGCCGCGGCATAAATAATTCATGTGTTCGCCTTTCAAACTCCAATCCTGACGAGGACGCTGCGTGTACTTGCTACGTGCAACGCCGGTGGTGGGTGAGATTTCCTCGAACCCATGTAGCTATTCTATCTGCTGAGCGATGTCTTTAAGGCAAACTGTAATATCGATTACCTGATCCAACTAGAACCTCAACTATAAACTACTCAATCCGTTTTACCATCACGATCAACAGTGAACTTTTTCGCAGCGCCAAAGTTAGTAAGGTGATTTAGTAATTATATTTTATTCGAGAGATGTGTAGTTATTTTGTGACGCCATTATTTATATAATTCATAAGAAGTAATTTGTTTAAACTGTTTTTAATACACGAATATGTATCTAAATGTTTCAGAAACAAAGCTTTCCTCATCAGGATAAACAGTATATTAAAAAATAATGACAAGTAAAGACATGTAATAAATAAATTAGAATTAAATAGACCGATTACAAACATAATCAAAAATTAACAGTAATTAATTGATTTTTTTTTTAAATATTAAAAAAAAAATCAACAGTAAAAATTGTATAAAAAATTTACAACAAATAATTATTTTTATTATTAATATAAATAAAATCAGGAAAATAATAATGGAAAAAAGAATAATTAAATAGTTATTGTTATTATTTTTAAAATTTATAATAATAATAATAATATACTTATTAATGTGAAAAAAAAATTGAGGGATAGCTAATAAATAAAAAAATCGGTTATTAATAATGTTTAATTGATTACTAATACATTTTATAAATTCTACAATTTCAAATTTATCTAATTTGTTAACCAGTTGTAATCGTACGTAATTTTTTAAAAGCTTTATTTGTCTCAAAAGAATTATTTGTTTCCAAAATACGGTTGGGAAATTCTGAATAAGTATTATTACTTCACCTTAGGTGTTCTTTTTTTTGGCTATATTTGTCATTATTTTTTAATACATGGTTTATTTTGATGAGGGAAACTTAGCTTCTGAAACATGTGGATATTTATATATTAAAAACAGTGGTGTAAACATTCACGAAAAATCATTTAATTTCTATACAAGTTTGACAGCGAAAATCTTTAATATCAATTGGAAAATCTGCTTTTGTTTTGTATCAAGTAGTGTAAAACTTTCTAACTTGAGCTCTGGCATAATGAAATTTGCAAATTAAATTATAGGTGTATTTTAGGTAAAATCACATATGAGCTGTTGGGCTTTGATATATCCATTTGACTGTAAGAATACGAGAGAGGAACAATACAGGGTTTTCAAAAAAAGCTTTAACATATAAAAATCTTTTGAAAACATTTTGATCAGGAACAAGGTTCAACTAACTTTCGGCCGGTCTTAATCTATTTCTATCGGTAAAGGTTGAACTGAATTTTTTCGAACCGAGGCAGCTTTTGGTTTGCTCGGGTTGAATCAGTGCGCAGCATAAATTCATGTTGAATATATTTTTTAAGAACCTCAAAAAATTTTATGCATAAAATAAACAGATTATCGATTTTTATAATAAGGGTGCTGTTGTTACTCCGAAGTCATTTAAAGTCGAAGAAATTTAATAGGAAAGTTTATTTAAAATTAAACCTGTGATACTGACGTCACGCTGTTAATCTGGACTAGTAATTTATTTTTAATACGCCCTATAAACCAGTAGAGGCAAAATCAGAATAAAGATATTCTTGCTTGTATAGGTCGAATTGGATGGAATGAAAAATAATTGTTATAAGATCTAGCGAACAGTTTACTAAATACGTAGCTGACTTCAACTGCGTTATAGGGTCCAAACTTGAGTACGCTTCTGCTATATGGGCTTCATATCAGAAAAGAGTATATAGAAATGTTAAAACAAAAACTTCGATATCTACATATAAGAATGCACGGCGAGTACCCGAAATAAATGCATCATGAAGATTTGCTCTCTGAGGCAAGTACCCGAAATATATACATCATGAAGATTTGCTCTGTGAGGCGAGTACCCAAAATATATACATCATGAAGATTTGCTCTGTGAGGCGAGTACCCGAAATATATACATCATGAAGATTTGCTCTCTGAGGTGGGTACCCAAAATATATGCATCATGAAGATTTGCTCTCTGAGGCAAGTACCCGAAATATATACATCATGAAGATTTGCTCTGTGAGGCGAGTACCCGAAATATATACATCATGAAGATTTGCTCTCTGAGGTGGGTACCCGAAATATATGCATCATGAAGATTTGCTCTCTGAGGCAAGTACCCGAAATATATACATCATGAAGATTTGCTCTCTGAGGTGGGTACCCGAAATATATACATCATGAAGATTTGCTGTCTGAGGCGAGTACCCGAAATATATACACTATGAAGATTTTCTCTCTGAGGCGAGTACTCGAAATATATACATCATGAAGATTTGCTCTCTGAAGCGATTAATCGAAATATATGCATCATAAAGATTTACTCTCCGAGATGCGTCTTTCGGGAAAATATTTATTTTTTGACACAATTCTCCGAACGGATCCTATGGATTTTGCAAATAGCTGTGCTGGTGAAGAAAGTGTAACTAACTAACTAACTAACCATCACGCCCTTTCAGCGCAGGGGAAGGGCAGAGAGGACGGACAACCAAACAACTCGATCTTGCCATACACTTCTTGCTTCATTCGCATTCATACATCGTCTCATACATTCTCTTTTGTTATTCCGATTTCTGATATGGCCTCACTCAAGTATTTGATTCACTTGACTCGGACGTCCCCGGCTTCTTCTTACATTCTCAGTCGCGTCATGTATTTTCCTTACACTACTTTCTTCGTTCATTCTTTCTACATGCCTAAACCATGTAAGTGTCGTTTTTTTATCTTACTCGTCACGCTTACATCAGCCTCGCATTCTTTACGAATCTCGACATTTCTCACACGATCATACATGGTTTTACCATTCATTCGCCCCAGAGATCTAATTTCTATAGCATTCAGTTTACTTTCATCCTTCCTCTGTTAGTTCCGTGCCTCACTTTTGATGAGGTTAGTATCAGCCCTCCATTGTGGACTGCTAGCTTCGCTTCTTTGGACCACTTTTTATTAGCGCCAACCGGGTTCATTCCCCCGTTAATGGAGTTTCCTGCATTCACTCTTCTTTCAAAATCCCTATCAATCTTTTCATCTCTCGTAAATATACTTCCCAAATACACAAACTCATCGACCTGCTCCAAGTATTCATCATTCACAACTACATTGCACACAGAAAGTGTACTCGTGTACATATTTTTTTCCGATTCAAAGTATCTCTAAAGATTATGTAAAGCTTCCTTGGTTTGGCTGTTCAGTGGTTTACCACGACCAGATTTTATTTTACTCCACGTTAAAAAATCAAAACATAATTTTACCCAGGGAAACTTAACTACCTCAACTCAAAGTACAATGACAATCTACGAAGATTATGACAAACGTCGCTACGCACCCAGTATCTAAATATTTTTGTTCCAAACTAGATTGACGGTTGCTCGCGATACTATCGGTGTGCACAATTACATTAAAACGTGCGTTCTTTAAAATGATTTTCCTGTACCCGACGCGAACAATATAAAAATAGAAAAAATAAAAAACATACCCTTCAAAAAGACTATTTAAGTTAGCTATTATATTAAAATTTACCGACCTTAAGTTGAATGCTTACATAACACTTTGAATCATGTAATTTTATTTTTCTCACGATCCTTACACGTAAAAAAGCTCTTTCAAGGAACAAAAAACTTTGCAAAGTTTTATATGTTTTCATATAAATTATCCAGGTCGTAATTCTTTCCTTTCTCAAGCAACTGTTTGAGCATTTTCTCGACGATCTTCAAAATAAGAACGGGTTTTTGATAAAGAATGATGAGAGCGTTTGGATATGAAAGCATACAAAGCGCATAATATCTTCCTTTGAGAGCAATATTTTTACATACATGTTGAAGGTAAACTGAGATTGAGGAGCTTTCATGGTCCGCATGAGAGTTCGATGTCATAAGAACCGTACCAATAATATCTAATGAAGTGCTTAAAGGCTATTACATCCCTACTATTGTTTGGAATATTTTAAGTAGCCTATGTACGAGAATTATATATATAAATAGCTTTTTGTATACCCACGTTATTACTGGAAGGTTGTACAATTTGAAAAAAAAAACATTAATTTTGTTAATAAAATTCACAATGCTGCGGTAATAAACGCATGATGTATATTTTGGAAACAAATAGGATGTAGAGTTACGTAGATTGTTTGTTTTCAGTGAAGTGCCACAGCTTTAATTCAAGTTAACAATTGAATTGTATGTAATAAGAAATAATACGGTGTCTCATCTTTTTGACTTTTTTTTTTCAAATGGTTTTTTTTAATACCTCATAGGGTCCTGAAAATTTTGCATTATTTTCAATGAAATTCTCATTATTTTTTTGGAAATTCGGGTTATTGTTTGTAAAATTCGCAGAGCTGTGGTATTTTGGTGGTGGTGACTGCTATTTTTTGTTTGTTTAAATTAGTTTTTTTTGGTTTTTAAATGATTTTTTTATTCTTTAAAAAAAAAAAAAAGAATGACAATTCACGGAATTTTGAACAGGAAGTTTAGCTGCGTGTCATTTTATTACTATTAATGCTATACACAAAGACATATTTCGAACCTATAATATTTCTTTCTTATTTAAAAATACTAGAATATAGCGTGACAAAAACAAAAAATTGCGTGACTCACCCAAAAATGGGAATTTCGCGTTAAAATAACGAAATTCACACTATCGCTAACGCAAAATTTTCACATCTCTACTCTTAACTTATTTCAAATACATACCAAATATTCTCGTGATACTTCAATCTTCTCATAAATGTAACATCAATAGAAAAGGAGGATAAAATAGCAACTGTAAAAATCATATCTTCTGTAAGCTTAAATTTTCTAATAAAACTGTGTTCATCTGAAGCGACCTATCAGGTAAGCATGTTTTTTCTGTATCTGTTTGTACATAATCAGATAGAGAATAGAAAATAATATTTGTAGAGCGCCCTCGAGGTGATTTTTCACAAAAACGGCGCCATACAAATCGTACAATTATTAATATTATTATTATTAGTACATGAACGAAATGACGTTGCTAGATGAAAATAACAACGTAGGCTTAGAAATTTTAAGCGAAAAGAGCTGTGCAAATTTCATGATACTAGTGTTCACCGCTCGCGAGATTTTTGCTGCAACAAAAATTTAACAGATTTTGCATTGCTATAAAAATCTGACGGTTTGGTGAATTATTGAGAAACTCTTTTCATTTATGATTTTTATTGAAATAATTTAATTTAAAACTGATAAATTCCTAGCATACGTGCAAACATATATTTAAGTATACCTGCGTGCAAGCAGATACCAGATCTGATTTAAGTACATTTTCTAAGAGCACCAAAGTTAACGTCAGAAGAAAGGACATAAATCCAGTTAAATGACCCGAAAAACCTCAAAGGTTCCTCTGCGGCTTAAGAACACGGCTTCATTTTTACCGGGGATTTATGTATTTTCCACAACAAAAGCAGGAAAGCGAACGTTATGACGAGGAGTATTGCTTGTTAGTGGCGAAGAGCAAAATAAAACACAGACTGCATATTTCAAGGCGGGTATAGATTTACCTGGGAGATGAAAGCGAGGCTTTTTAGACTTATTGGCTACGTCCACGGGTAACTACGCTATTTCTTATAAGGCTTTTCTATATTACTTCGCAAACCGACAAAACTAATTACAATTTTTTTATTTTTTTTTTATTTTAGGCTATAATTAGTGAATAATTTAGGATGTATTATGGTTTTCTTATTTTTCTGCCGATTCCTTGTTTTTTTCTAGATTCACTTTGACCCAATTCCGTCAAATATTATCGCAATAAAAATTATAGTTTGCAGACCACTAAATTCATCTAATGCTATACTTTTGGTGATTTGTGTATAGTTTGGGATCTAATATTTTGGTAAAAAATCTTGAAGCAAACATAGAGCTCTGGTGAAAATTTGCACAGGTTTTGGTGTTTTGTGATTTGGATGCTTTAGATTAGTAATGCACAAAACGCGACCCGCGAGCTTCATTAGGGCAACGGCGATTCGTGGTATTTTTAACAGGGGTTTCAATCAAAAATTCACGAGATGATATTATGTTTCATCAAAATGTACTTACTGTTGTTATCCTTCGGCGAATCGTCGAATACAGCAGCAGTCCCGTAATTTAAATAAAGCTGGTGGGAGGGGTACTATAATAGCCAGCGACTTGAGACAATAAGGCTTTTTGTCGAAACTGTCTTAACTTAGGAATATAACGACTTGTATAAAAAATGATTGATTTTTAAATACGGAAACAAAAGCATGCATCATAATCTTTTTAGTACATTTAAAAATGTCATTAAAAATAAATGTTTCGAGAAATGCAGGAATAAGAAAATACAACTTTCAATTATTTACTACTAACTATAAAAAGTAAAATGATAACATTTAACTTGAATCCTTATTGTGCAAAGTTCAGCCGGCTAGGGGGCCAACTCGATGACACTCGTCAAATTTGCTGTCTTTAAAAATTCCTTCGTTAGCGCAGTGCACAAACTTAAACATGGTTTGGCCTAGGTTATTTAATTTCACCGTCAGGGGTTTGCATCGTTTTGGTTTTTTTGTATGAAGTATTTACTAGGGATCGTGAGTCCATATGCGCTGAATCCATTAAAGATAGCATCTATGAGATTATCGAGTTGCTCTTTGACTGCATGGATTTCAAACGCGGATTTTTAACGGCGCCCTTTTTATAATGTGTTTATATTATAATGAAAGTTAGGTTAACTTTCTCGTATTCTGTGGTTTGACCAAATGCCTAAATTTTTTGCGATTATTTTGTCGAATCTACGCATGATGCATTTCGTTTTATAAAAAATCAATTGAAATGCAAACTTGTGGAAAACTGACTTTCAGAATGATAATAAATCAATGTTGTTTATTTTATTTATTGTTTCTTCACAATTAAAATGTATTGTTTTCCGTACAATTATTAACCTCACTAGGACTAAGCCTGTATCGAAGTTAACAATTTCAGAAACGAATAGAAATTACACAAAATAAAAAGTCTTTATTAAACAAGAGTTAAGTAGATACGAAAATATTAAAGAAAATAAATAAAAGTAACAATGATAAAGTGAGGAAAATTGTAGAACAGAGATAAACTTAACTTAACAAAGTTTTGAGACAAATAAAATGTTATTATTCATTATGGCATTAGTTCATACCATGTCATTAGTGTGAAAAAATATATTATAATGCACAATAACAATAATAATAAAAATAACAAAAGTAAAAAGTACACACTTATAAGTACCTACTTGTACATGATGTCTGTATGAACATACATAATAACGGAAAAAAATAGAGAAAAAAATTATGATTTAAATACGGAGAAACACATTATTAATGTAAAAACCCCACATAAGAAGAGAATTTATTTTCTAACTAAATCTGTTTTACCGATAATAAATAATAATTTTTAAAAACCCGTCCAAATTAGAATGTGGTGGGAGTAAATAAAATCACATAAATAAGCCGTAAAATGTGGATTAACCGCAATTTCAAAATGGCCTCACCGTCGAAATAGCTCTCACAATAATAAAAAACTAAATATACTTGCAGAACTTTATAATAACGTTATTATTAAATTTGATTTACATTCAATTTAAAAAAAAAATTAAGTCCTACAAATTAAACAAAAAAACAATTAACAATAAAAAAACATTACTGTAGCGAAGAGTTTCAAATAAATGGTTACTAGTGTAGCTCGAAGTTAAGTGAAATCGTTATAATGTAGGGTGACTCTGTTTTACTATAAAATCTTATATACTTTCATTTATTATTATTATGATAAAATGGAAAAGATTTTTGGTAATCCTCGGATAACAGAAACATTTTTAGAATTTTATTAGTTATACTAGATGAATCTTTAAAAGTTATATTAGGTTCTCTATCATCGTCCTGATCAATGTTTTTTTCATTTTTAATGCTGTAAATATTTTCGGTGTATTTTATTATTCAGCTTCTACATTTCATTGAGGTCATCTTCGTGTTTTATTACTCTGTTTTTTGTTTTGTTTTTGCATAATCTTAAATCATAATAATTGAATCCATCTTTAAACCAAATATATTTATATTTTAATCCCTCTGTCTTTATTTTGACCTTGCATAGTAGATCCTTAAAATAATAGTGTTTCTCAAAGGAATATCATTTTATCATGGTTTGAAATCACCCTCTTGTCTGCTAATAATTATAATTATATTGATTTCTAATTATCGGGAGATTTTTTTTCAGATGTCCTGGGGCGCTATTCCCGTTCTTTTTAAGGAACATTCCTTAACTTTTTCCTAAGGTTTGTAATGGTCTAACCATCATCATTTTCTTTTAATAGAACCCTGGAAAATAATTTTTTTTTATATGCATAACTTTCATGCTAGAAAAGCTTAAGGGGGCGACATCTATCGACTTGTGGAGAGTTTGATTACAGTGAATTATAATCCAATAATTTTGATTCATAAAACTTGTTGCAACATAAAACCACGAGATGGCAGTGGGAAGAAGGCGTTCCCCCTTATAAATAAACATCACAGGATTGGGCCAGATCGACGAAAACGTTACCAATCAAACGAGCGTTTTACATAAACAATAATTAGTGGTGACAGGACAAAGGAAATATTAATTATTTATGTGAATCGAAAGGGTTCAGATCGACGGCCTATAATGTAAACATTTCACTAGAGGACGAATAGGGCGAGAGAGGTCGTGAACTTTAAAGAATACAATGGATAATGCAGAGATGAATAACCATTGAAAATGGAAACAGAAAGTAAAAATAATACGCAAAATGTTAATTACAAATAAAAAAAACTACAAAGTGATGATTTATCTTGCACGGGGAAAGGTGTGGTTGCATTATAATTTAGACAGAAAGACGTGTCATGTAAGGCTAAGCGGAAAAACAACGAATTAGAGAAAATAATTCAGAGAACAATAGCTTCAATAGATGAAAAAGGGAAGAAACAAGAATTATACAGTATGGAAACTTCGGCAAACTTAAGAGACGATTTAGGCAGGACTAATGTGAAATAGGAGTACAATTTTCTAATTTCAGGAACGTAGATAATTACAAGGGAGTGAAACTAGACTGATTTTAGGTGATAAAAGGTATTAATTGAGTAGATTCAGGACATCAGATATTATGAAAATGTAGATGAGAAATGTATCAATCAATTATAAAATTTAAACTGAAGGAATTCAATAGAAATATTGAAATATATGGACTACTACTTTGAATATAGTTCGATACATTTAGGTAAAATTTTGAGGTTGTCAATGACTAATGTAAACAAGGCGACAAGAATTGTGTATTTAAGCGACCAGATGAACATGAAACTCAGGTGATAAAGAGACAAACAAACAATTAAGGTTATACAGGGAAGATAGGAATATTTATTTAAGGAAAAGTAATAAAAAATAATGGGTTTTCGATTAACTCTGATTTATATCGGTTTTTTGTAAAAGTAATGGTTATTACCCATAATAATGAGTAAGCTAATGCGATATTGAGTTAGAGTGAAATGGAAAAGGGGGAGTGGCCAGGAAAGAAGTGAACGAACTCATATCTACCAGGTTTGGGGTAGGTAAATCGCAGGTAAAAACGCCTATAAATTAATACACAAAATTATTAAAGGTAGTGAAAAATCAATTAAGGATGATATCAAACGACCCGGATGAAAGTATAAGCAGACGACAGGTACATGCAAAAGGTGTAATACAGCTAGATCAGGAAGAAGCAGTGCAACACATTGAAAAATCATTCTGGAAAGGTATATTTATTAACTCGGGCAGGTGAGGTGGGGAAGAAATTATAAAGTGTTTACACCAATATTAGGATCAATTGAAAATTGCGCGAAAAGATTCGTTAATCGAATATTCACATGTTAGATCAGAGAAAAATCATGTTACCATCGGAAAATTCACAAATAAAAAGATATCGCGTATAAAGACAACCAGGGACTAAGGGAAATTCTAAAATTGAACGATGTGAAGAAGGCGCTTCTTTAAATAAAATTCAATAAGGACATAGTGGCTATGATTACGAGATACCCGAGTTCATAGGCGACCAAAGAATAAGCGATAGATAATATTTTCAGAAAAAAAAACATGAATCGAAATTTCCAATTCTATAATAAGGAACAGCAGGGCGATCTAGAGGAATGAACTAAATTCGATCCTGGCCGGAGTGAGGAAAAGTGACAGATGCGAAGGCGGACTAGGTTTTATCTAAATATTTACATTGAAGAATTACATTCGAAATTAGTGTTACTTACATATAGGTTTACGAGTTGGTAAAGAACATAATGTAATGTAGGTATGGAATGGAGTTAAAACCTTTTGATTCTAAGCTGTATATATAAGGAAATGTAACGGCAGAATATGGGAGTTAGTCGCGGAATACATCGGGCGAGGAAATATTTAATCACGTGCTGACCGATTTTAAGTAATTGTTTTGTTTTTGGACTTAGGAAGTTTCATTTGATTTGTTTCTTACAATTAAATAAAGTTTTAAATAAATTATTTTAAATAGTTGTTGGATTGATTCAACAATAGTTTGATTTAATTGAATAATAGTTTGAAAAATATTGAAGTTTTTAAATTCATTATACCTAAGTTGATATTAAAAATTACTTCTGTGAATTAATTAAAATTGGTGGTTTTAAGTGAAATTATAATAAGCGAAAGTGTGTATAAATACAGTGTTTGAATAAATTCTCAATAATAGTTTGATTTAATTCAATAATAGTTTGATTTAATTCAATAATAGTTTGATCTGATCTGAAAAAAAATGACCAAGTGAATAAAATATTAGTATAAAAATTTTCTTAAAGACAGTTCGCCTCGAGTTGATACGTCGTTAATTGCGTGCGGAGTGATTAAAAAGTGTTTTTCCTGGACTTCAAAAATTTCGTCTTCTAATAAATAAAGTGTTAAAATAAATTCTCTTGTTGATCTAATACAATAATAGTTTCATAAATAGTGAAATTTCCTAAAAATTAATAATACTTAAATTACGTTGAAGATTCTAAAAGTTGCAATTAAAGTTGATAACAATATATTTGATTTAATTTTCTCAAAATTGTTAGCGCAATGTGATAAAAATAATAATTTAATAAATATTGAAAATTTCTAAAATAAATAAAGTTATTTGTTTAAAGATTTTTAAAATTAGCTTCTGTGAATTAATTAAAATTGTTTAAATGAAATGTGATTTAATTCATATTTTGTGTTGAACTAAATTCATTACAAGTTTAAGAAAAATTAAATATAATTGCGTTTAAAATAATTTAGTGAAAGTTTAAAAACAGCTGAGTCTTAGTTTCATATAATTCATTTTAATACCTAGCGTGGGATTAATTTCGTCAAAGAAAAATAATAAAGTTCTAAAATATTACCAAGCGTTCGGTTTACAGATTTAAAAACAACAAAAATTAAATATTGTTTAGTAATATCCGGATTGAGAGATCATTAAATTTGAAGAAATAGTACAAATCGGTAGATCACGAATTGAAATTAGGAAACACAAGATTGTATTAAGTAAATATTTCTAACTTAGATTAAACATTCCAGGCAGGGAAGTTCAATATTTTCTGAATCTTCATATTGGCGTGTATAACCCGTCTGGAAAAATTATGAATTTGTCGGAATTCAGGTGAGTCAATTTAATATACAAGTTTTCAGATTACCCCGGGAAGGCGAGGATGGAGATATGAATTATATTTCTAATGACTTATAAGTACATGTATTGTATGTGTGTATATGTAAATATGTATATATATATATTTATATTTACTGTTTAATATATAGGTCAATACTATACGACCGTTATCTATCGTGAGTGAATGTTTTGTATACTTGATCAAAGCCGTTCTAATCAAATATTTGAGTTCAAATACATTTTATGATACCCAGCGGGTACATCTTCCTCATAAGATATTTTACGATAAACCTTTCCTTTCGCATTGAATTATAATTAAACTAGTACTATAGATAATTCAATTGTCTCACTCATTACCAGCACTTGACTTTTAAATATTCAAAAATACCTATTTTTTTTCATAAATACATTTAAGTATTTATAAAAATTTCCGGTAGATACCTACCTGTATAATTGTCTTTTATTGAGTTGACTCATAAACAACAACTTAAGAACATCTTATTGACTTTCACTTTGGATCCCGTGTGCGTTGGCTAAGGGGTTAAGCGAGTGAAATCGTCTGAAGCTCTCTATCACGTGGAGGACGGGAGAAGGGAACGAAATACCAGTCTGGCTTCACCTAATTATCCCTCGTGGACAAAGAACCAGACTTGTTGAATGTTGAGAATACCGTCGCTTCCAGAGGGTGGACCTGGTTTCCAACCATCCTGGCGTTGGTGAGTTATTTTCCCAGAAGCGTCGACATTAAGGGTGTTTGAGGGGACTCGCATTCCGAGGTGTCATGGATCGATGCCTGTCTTTGACGATATTCGATGACAAGGTGACATTTTCACAGTAGGGTATGATAGGAGGGAACGATAATTGTCCATGGGCTTCCCTACCTGTTTTTCT